>JANHGL010004694.1:7671-31627 GCA_024611195.1 Ceyx melanurus | reverse complement strand
GATAGATAGAGATAGATAGATAGATAGATAGATAGATAGATAGATAGATAGATAGATAGATAGATAGATAGATAGATGGATGGATAGATAGATAGATAGATAGATAGATAGATAGATAGATAGATAGATAGATAGATAGATAGATAGATAATTACAGGCCCAGTCCTATGCTTACTCTAAACACTTGGCCTAGAAAAATGTTCTCAGTGGCAGTCAGCCCCATGTTTAAGTCTCATCTTGAGAAAAGCTGGAAAAGTGTTTGAGCTGAATTCTTCCATATGTTTCAGGATGGGTTTTCAAAAGATAAGGTGGACATTGTGGTGCATATTGTACATTGTGCTCTTCTGCTAAATTTAAAAAATAAAAGCTGTATACTGTGGCCATCAAGACATTACTCTTTGTCCAAGATGCTGTTCTTTATCTTGGTTTAGATTATCTAGTTCATTTGCAAAGTATATATAACACTACCCAGCAGTGAAATGTTAAATGCTTATGCTTTTTGTTCACAGTAGAAGGATGGGTCAGACAGGAAACTTCAGCAAGGGTGGTTGCCTAGTCTGTAAATATGAGGAGTAATGGTTTAATGGGATTTTTCACTATTTAACTGTTCTAGATATTGGTGAAACTGTATCAGAAGGTAAATTAATATTTCCAGAGTGTTCAAGAAACCTACTGGCTGGTGAACTTCTCACAAGTAACAGAATACTTGCTTTATTATGAGTGATTTAAGGTGAGTAGCCTACATAAAGGTCCTCTGGTGGTAGCAGGTTGGAAGTGTACACCTAACAGTCATTTGGGATCTGTAATAACTAAGGTTATTGCAGCAGAATAACTGCATTAAGAACAATTGCATCCATCTACTCTAATACGGAAGTAATGTTCAGACTCTCTCACCCAGCAGTTTAACATACAGTGTGGGAATATGTCAGGAAAAGTAACTTCATTCTAAGTTTTAGGTATTCTCTCTCTTTCCCCTGCCCAGCATCCCTATCCCTCCACTCCCGACACTCAAAGTGTATCTTTCCTTGTGGTGCAAGACATACAGTCTTGACAGGCCCTGTACTACACAGGACAGTGACTAAAGTAGTTAATGTTCAACAAAGCATTGTCCTCACTGTTTTAGGCAGAAGTAATTTTACTCTGTCTTTAGCAAAAGTAGTCCTTCTGCATTGTAACTCAATATAACACATATTAGAGTTTAAAATTTTCAATTTTTATTTCCCAAACAGGAATTAAATAAGAACATTTACAGTTTAGTTTTTAAGTCTATATTGAAAGGCATCATTGTAACCTTAAAGTATGGTCTGGCATTCAACTTCTAAAGAAATACAATATATTTTCAATGCCTGCACATAAGTGTAAAGGAGAGCAATAGTGTAACTCTGCTTGGGTGGCTACAGGATTGCTAGCAGTAACACAAGTGTAAAACAAAATGGTATCTGGCTTGATGTCTAAGTGTGTAGAAGAACATAGGAATATCCATCACATCAATTTAAGAATGTCAGAAAAATATCCTAAAGGATAGTGTGTTCACGCAATTTTGAAAGATTTTCTTTTACATTGAAAGGAATGTGCGAAGATGTAGTGTTTAGCAAAGCTTGTTTTTGACAGCTTGCAACATCAGCTGTCAATAAAAAGGGTTCAGAGAGGAGAATCCATATGAGCTGCCCATGTGTGCATGAGTTGCTTTCCTTTTCTTATTACACACATGATGTTGCCTGATAGTATCTTCAGACTTTTTCAGTGAGCTGGAAAACTATATAAGGAGTGCTGTTATAATCAGAAATTATAATAGTATCATGAAATTACAGTTGATACTGTATCCATATATATTGATAATGTATTCCATAAGGAATTGTGTGGGGATTTTTAAATGTTAATTATTATGGCTTTTGACCATAACAGAAAAATGTTTTCATGCTCATGCATTAGTAGTATGAACCAACTCCTTAACAGTCAGTATATCTAGGATATTAGAGTTTATAGCTTAAGAAGTCTAACTTGAAACCTTCTTTGAGACCTGTAAACTTTCTTTAGTGGGAGTAATGTGCTGGGAGATGTTTGCTCAACATTAAATCATTATTACTGAAATATTCTATATGTGTTAGTAGAAGTATTAGAGGAATATACCAAAAAAATCTCTTTAAGATGAAATTTAGGTACTTCTGTAATGCTCTGCAGATCTGTAGGTAAATAATAAAAGTGAGTTTCAAATGATGCACTGTATATAACCTGTAATATGATTTGTAAGCCTAGTGTTCATAGAAGAATTACTATTGTAAAGTATTAATTATTGGTATTCCTTCACAAATGGAAGTCTGCTAGGAAAGTGTGGCATTAAGTTCAAAATTTAGTAGATTTGGGATCTCATCATTAACATATCACATTAACTTGAGTAATATAGTAATAACCTCTTTTCTTATTTGGATAATTCAGACATTTATTAAGTACAATTATTCTGCAAAATTGTACTTTCTCCATAAGAATAAAAGATATACTAGTGGCTTTTCATACAACTTAAGTCTTAATTTACTTTCTTTTATTTTCAAAAAAATATTTATTTTCTAAGAATGCTGACTGTGCAGCTAGACTTGAAAAGCTGCATAAATCCTGTTTCCTGTTTTTGCAGAGCATAGATTTTGAAATGGGCCGTATGGTTGATTTTACTCCTCTTTTTCTCTGCAAACCCTGTATCCTCTTGACAGTTCAGTGAATGTCAGTTAGTGAGGTTGAAGATTCTTTTGTCAAATATCCCAGTTAGAAATTGTACAATGGATTGTAAAGATTTTAAAGCAGCCAAAGGTTGGAACATAGCATACAGCATGTGTTAGTTGCAAAAAGTGAGAAATAATTCAAAAGCATAGTCAGATAATTTTCCACGTGTAGTGGCCTGTTGTGTGCATTTTGATTTTGATTTTCCAATCTAATGAAGTATGACAAAGGATGCAAAGTAGGGCAAAAATTGCGTTAGCCACCAGAGGCCATTGAGAGGAATGCAGTGGTCAGGAAGTGTGTTTTTCCTGTGCAATCTGTAATTAAAAAAAAAAAATATATATATTCTAGAATTGAATAATTTCCTGAGAAGCTTCCACACAGATTGTGGTACTCTTCCAACCTAATGCATGATTTTTCAAATTTTAAAATCTCTTGACTGTGAGAACCCTGTACAGGTTATTTTTTTCCTATTCTAGCATTATAGGAAAGTGATTTTTATGCTTAGTCCAACCATAGTAAGATGTGTTGCAGCACCTGTTTTTCTCCATCAACTGTACGCCTTCAGAAGTTTCTATAGGTGTGGAAATGAAGACGCTGGATGTTCTCCTTATCATGTTTTGTAAGAAAGTGTCCAAATGAGTTTGTGCTCAGAAAATTTTATTATTTTTTTTCTTAGCATGATCAGACTTTCCCACTCTTCCCCATCTTCCTCTTTTTTCCTACCCTTCTACTGCAGAAGGCTGTAACATGGTTAAAATGTCTGATTATTTTGAAACTAGCTCATAGCTTGGATTCCTTTCATTTCCACTGACCTTAAGGATAGTGACCCTTTCTCCTTGGGTAAGAATTCACTTTTAACCAGGTTTCTTACTTTGTTTTATTGTAGAAGTTGCGAAAATAAAAAAGACAGCCCTCCAGCTTACGTAAATATCAGATGTTTCTTAAAATAGAGTGAGAGTTGAAGAAGTAAATGGTAATGTTCTGCTTGAGTTACAGAATTAATAAAGTAATAATTTATGAATGACAGAATGTGTTAAGTGTATTTGGATCTCTGGGCAACACTCAAGTGCAGTTATACAGATTATTTCTTCCCCCCTCTTCTCTGATAGGTGTTCGTTGGCTTGAGAGCTTAAAGGGGAGAGAATGAAACCCATGAATATTTCTTTATCTTCAGTGTTACGTTAATTATTATCAGTGCTGAACAAAATAAAGGAGTGAACTGTGACAATTATTTAGTCATGTCTTGGTTATTTAAATAAGTTTTTCTAAAAAAAAAAAACAAACCAACAACCTATATTTTGAGGTATGTTCCATTGTATATTAAAAGGGCTTTGTAAAAGATACATGATAGATGGGAAAGAGAAAATTAAAGGTTTGGAAAAGTTTGGAAAGGAAAGAGGAAAGGAAGGGAAAAGAGGAAGGGAAAAGGAAGGGAAAGGGGAAAGGAAAAGGAAGGGAAAAGGAAAGGGAAAAGGAAAAGAGAAAGGAAAGGAGAAAGAAGAAAAGGGAAAGGAAAACCAGGGTACAAAATGGGTAAGTAGTGTGAATGGAAGAAATCTTCAATAATGCAAGGAGTCACATTATTCAGGTCTCTGGTGCACTGTCAAGTCAGATGACACTTCCTTTAATCACTAGGGATGTGATTTACTTGCATAACCAAAGGTGGCTTATGGCTTTTTTAGATGCCCTGAACTATCTGCTTTTGCCCCAGGCTACTGTTCTCTTGTACAATATCTGCCAGTCCCATACAGGTATGTCAGAAAGCCAAGAACATAAACAATTGTGCATTTATCTATGTCTAGGATTATGAATTGCATATGTCTGTATTATGTTGCCATATCTAGAACTTTGTTTTTCTTCCTTGCCTTTCCCAAAGGAAAGGGTTTTTTTCGTATTTTGCTAATTATATCTGAAGCTTACAGAGAGAGCTCCCTTAATCAACACTTGTGCTTCACTATCAGCTTAATTAGATTATGTATATTTTGGAGACATCCTAGAAATCTTATCATGCATGTATGCATCTGTGTGTTGGAAGTGACATAATTATTGTCTTCATATTCTGAAACAAACTTATCTGTTGTTTCTTGTTTGTTTTTGTTTTGTTTTGTTTTTGTTGTTTTGTTTGGGGTTTTTTGTCTGTTTGTTTGTTTGCTTATGTTTTCATAGATCATAAATAGTTTGATGGAATCCAAAACCTTATGCTACTAACAAAATTCCATCCACAGAATAAATTTTCATGCCTTCCCACTCTAAAACCATGCTGGTGCCTCTGAGACAAGGCACAGGAGCACTGCGAAAAGTGCTGAGTAATGTAATGTCACACTTTCTTATTTGCTGATTTGGTAGGTAACTTTTTCATGTTTCTTGGAAAGGAAGGATGGACCTAATAATCTCTGTAATTTAATTGTGCTAAGGTGAGGTGTGTTTTCTGTTTTTATATTATTGATACCTTAACTGTCATGTAACCGTTAAATATTACTGTCAGTAATTTTTTCTTCTAAGGGCAGGGCTATTAATTTTGGGGTATAAGCAGAGCTGATATGATAAATCTTATGGTAATAATTCTATTTGTATATAACTTTGTTTTGGACAGAAATTTTCAGATACATGAATATGCATTTACTGAATTTATTTGGAATTTATGTTCATTAAATGATTGTTTCAAAAATACTAAGTTTCTACTTGATAAAAGGTATTGGGAGAGAAACTGTTCTTATAGATTGAAGTCTCTGTCTGTACAATATCAGGGTTTTAGAAAGACAAGAGAATAGATTTTGTTTGTGAGACAAAACATTTTCCATAAACAGATGATGAAGTGATTTTTTAAAGTTATCTTTATAAAGAATAGAGAATACAAAGAATAGAGTAGTTTCATGAGCAGAAAATAAATAAATAAATAAATAAATAATACTTTCCTTAGTCTGCATCATTTAATATAATTTTACTGATATATATATATAGTCCTGAGCAGTATTCCTTCCCTGTAGGATGGTATCCCAGCTGATGCAGACTGTAACATCTGTTTATGGTGTTTCACTGGCCACCTACATTATACTAAATTGGGGGAAACAAAACTAAAACAAATTACAGCAAGTTGAGATTTTCATAACAATCTCACTCTATGTCTCGAAAATCTGTTGTCATTTATGTCTGACTCATATAAAAATTCTGATCTGGATTAACTTGAAGGGTTAATGAAAAGGGTGACTAATAATTCTTATTATAATAGTATACTCAGAGCAAGACCACATTATAAAGTTCAGAGGAAGTCGATTTATATTTTTTTTCTATATTGGTACTCAAGGAGAAAATACAACAATGGAGCAAAAAATGCTCCACAAAGCTGTGCTTTTAGCTGTGGTACAAAGGAACTAAGATGAGAAAGCTACTTTGCAGAGGGGCATTTGCAGTGACTTTTCTGTGGTAGTAACTTTTGTCCTTATTTTTAGCATCTGCATTTGACAGTTAACTAAAAATACAGTTTAAAAATAGTTTCTTATATAACTAGATATGGTGATTTCCATTACATTATGTTTAATGGCTAAAATAATATTAACAATGACTTGAAGTTATGTCAGCAAAGTTTCTTTGAGCATGAAACATTGTGGTGTTGGTTGTAGCTTGAGTCCTGCTTCTTATTTTCCTATGTAGTGTGGTATTTTTTGAGTTTTCTCAGGGGTGGGAGAGAGTGTGTTGGTGCAAATACGGGAACACCAAGTGATTGTACTGTCATCATGCCTGCTGTATTAATTTTGAATTACTAACCGGACATTCTAAGTTACGGCAGAGAACATTACCACCTTAGTCTTCTCATCCAATATTTTCTGTTAGTACTTTCTTTTCTAATTTTTTGTCAGGGAGAAATAGCAATAATTCTTAGTAATTTATGGCTTGAACACTGTCTATATATTTTCTTAAAGTAGAAAACGGTATAGTTGTGAAGCCTGTTACTTTTGGAAGTTAGTTCTTAATAATGTTAACTATGGCATTATGATGCTGATTTAAAAAAAAAATTATAAATGTCTGATTTAGTTAATATCACATGAAAAGTTTTTAACCTTCATTTATGGCAGCAGAGGATAAATTAAGGAGAAAGAGAAATACAGTTGTATTGCTTGTGTACTACTTGACATGTCAAGAGGACAGAGGCATACAGTCCTTCTGTACTTGCGAAGATTTTTCTATGAAAAAAAGTAAGTTGATTAATCTGGGCCGTCCCTGAAGATAGGTAAAAAATGCCTCTTTCCTGGGGAAATTTTGAAATATGATGATCAATTAACTAAAGTTGGCTGTAACTAATCAGGTAAAAGGAAGCATATCTTGGTGAGAATTTGTGGAGGGTATCTCATTCAGATTTTTTATCTTACCCTCAGTCAAATTTGACAGTGAGGTGGGAAGTAGCTTAAAGAGTTTTACTCTCCTAAAATTTGAGAATAGCAAGCAAGGGAAAGAGTCTTTGTCCATTATTCTTTCAATAGTCCATACTTAAAGTAAGTGTAGCTCTTTTTCTTTCAAGATCATTATACAGAAATGTCTTTCATATATTTTTCCATTTCCAAAGCATGCATCCATTGAAATAATTAGAAGAAGGTGACATACAAGCATCATTTTTTATCCAGTGAAGCCCTACAGGAATAAGAACTGATAAAATCTGAAGATGAGGTGTTTAAAAGTTTTCATAGGTGTATATTCCTTGGTATGGAAAAAAAAAAACAACCCAAAACCAAACAAACAATGCAGTGTGACAGATGTGTTCAAACATTAGTGGAACAGTAGCTGAAGTGCTAATTGGATTGTATTTCCCTGAACAACTCTCTTAATCCCTTTAGCCCCTTTACTTGCCTGCAGAGAAACTACCATGTGTTTTAAGCTGTAAATAAGAAAACAAGACTAGAAGAACTAGTGCAGGCAGTTTTATGAAGCAAAGATGTCCACTCAAGAAGAGCAAGGCATTTCTAGGCTGTTAAATTGATTCTAACAACTATTGGTTTGTACCTTGCATCAGTGAAGATTTCAGAAGGAAGGCAGTGGACAGGAACCTGAGGGCTACCAATTTCCCCCTTCTGTCTGGTACCAGGAATCTTTTTATCATTTTTTTTTTGTGGTAGTTCCATGAGGCTTTTTTTTTTTTTTCTCTTCTTACATCTTAACAAATATTTTAAACTCTGCATACCTTATAAATATACACATTAATGTAGCTAGTATATCCCAGGAGATACAGGCAAATCTTATTCACAAAACTGCATTGAAAAATAAAGTTATTGTAATGCACTCTGTAAGTGCATTACGTGAAGAAACAATAATTTTCTCCAAAATAATAAATTAGAGTGTTAATTCAATTATGTATCAGTTTTAAAGTAGCTCTTGTAAAGTGAGATATAATTGTTCTTCTATTCATGTTCATTAGTGTTTTAAAACAAGATTCTCATTATTAGAATATTAGAATTAATGAAAATACAAAGTAAATCTCTGTAATTCCAACAATGCATGTTCAAAACTGAAACTATTAAAGTAATTCCTGTAAACTTAGATTATATTAAGTATTAATTGCTCATTTAATTTTTATATTCTCATGGTGACCAGTAGTTCTTGGTTTTTTGTTTGGAAAAGGCTATAATACAATTTTAATATATGCTTCCTAGGGAAGACTGACACAGAGCACACTCCTCTTTCCCCCCCTGCTACTATGTAATCATTGGAAAGGTTTCAAAAAGTGGTAATTAAAATGTGCACTAGAAATGCACACATCATTATTAAATATAGCAGTATGAACTAATTAATTTCATTGTGTTCTATTGAAATAGAGAAGAAGAGACAGCAATACTCAGGTTGTAAGTTGTTATTGTATATTCAAATATGAATCTTACATGATAATAGCCTCCATGTTAATCATAGGACAACTGAGACCAGCTGGCATTGTTAATGAATTGCTAGTAAGAATAATTTTTCATTTGCTTCTTTTATACAAGTTCATCACCATTTAGAAAATGTAAGTACCTGATCAAAGTTTAAATAGTTTACGTAGATTGAGTGATTTCTTCTTCTTCACAAAGTATATGGTGCATGTATTGACAAGCCTGTAAACAAAAACAGCAAAATCTACTGCCTACAGCAGAAATAGCCATTAAAACCATTTGAAATAAAAGCATATATTTTTTATATTCTTTGAAGATAGTAGGTGTGTTCTAATTTGCAGACTGTTTTGTTTATGTCAGCATCTCAGATTATTCCAAACTGTGTTGCCTGGCTTACTACTATAGAGCTAGATATTTGCATGTTTCTCAAGAATGAAGGCTTTCCTTGTTATGTGGTTAGCAAAAGTATGTAGAAGTTTACTGTATGTACATGACCTGTAGGAAATAATTTTAAGTTGGCAATACAAATAGGGGTGCATAATAATATTCAAATTCAAACTGTGAGGAAAGAGTAGCAATTTTTTTTTTAAAAAATTAATAATGTGTAATAAATACCTTCATATGTACTTCTAGGTTTGGACATAATTTTATCCAATCCATTTACTGCCTGTAGGTAGGAGCAGAAGACACTATATGAAACATAAAATCTGCTCACTTAAAAAAAAAAAGACTGTCAATTTGTACAGTTTTCTGTACAAATATTTATTTTCTGTCAATCAGAAACTGCTTATTGTGAAAGAAGACTTGCAAAACTATCCAGGAGAATTAACAGAAAACAGTAGAAGCTACCTCTGAAGGGAAATATAAGTCTTCCTTGGAAATACTGTTTCGTAGTTACATTTTAGTGTAGCCATAAAATATGATAACCTTAAGTATAGAAATGGCAATGAGAAGCCTCTTACAATTTTGAATAGGGTAACAGTTCCTCCTCCAAACTTAATTTCAGTGATAAATTGCTAGTTTAATAATTGGTCTTCTGGGCTGAATTTCCTGCCTAGAAATCTTAATTGAGGAGGAAAGTTAATTGTTTTTTCTGTTAGCCTGGATGGTGTGGATAGACCAGTTTTTGCCGGTCCTGGATCTACATCACAAAGCATGCTAGCTGCTTTTCAGCTATAGAGTCTATGAAATCAGAATGATATAAGGAGCCCTTGGGCTTTGTACTCAGCAGAAATGAGTACGAAGTCCCAGGTCTGCTGATGGAAAAAACTTAAATGATTCTAGATCATAATTAGATTCTTGGAAATGTTCTGGAATGATGATTAGGGGGATTAAGTAACAGCTTTGATTTTTTTTATTTTTTTTTATGACAAAATGGATGTTAAATGAATGTTGTTTAAATTTTTTTATGTGTGAATTCTTGTTACATTGGCATGAGTCAGCGTCATGCAAACCAGCAGCCATGCAATTTATTTGCTATTCAATTTAAGATGCAGATTATATTTTTAGGCTACTAGTTATTCCTGTAGAACACCAAAGCGTATTGCAGATGTAGAATTGATACTGTTAGGGAAACATGTCACTTTTATAGTAAGTCTCTAAAAGAACTTTTGCTTCTTTGTGTCTCAGATTGTTATAACTATGAAATCTTCAGATTGCTTCAGACTCCTATGTAATAAAGCATCAGGGCTCTCCTTCCAAACGCATTTGATGGTAGAGCAAGAATTCCTGTTGATGTTAACCAAAGTTACATATAACTCAGAATTAGACTTTAAAACACAAAGTCTGTGCTTGTACTTTTTCTGAATAATGTGATGTTTACCATTTTTATGTAGTCATTTTGCTTTATTATTCTTTCTTTGGAGGGTAATTATTTGCATGGATATTACATCTTTTTGTCTTCTACTTCCAAAATGCCTTGTTTAGAAAAAATACTTTTGTTGAATGATGAAAAATTATTCAGGCATTAAAAGTATTGAAGTCTTACCCATTCATGTATGATTAGGAATTATGTTGGCCCATAGCTTAGAAACACAGATTCAGTTATGTCTAGAAATTAAGGTGTTAGTTAAAATTTTAGTTTAAGTTGAAGTTCCTATGCTGTTTTTCAAAGATAACTTTTGAAAATATATGATGAGAAATGGATAACATGATTAAATTGATTTTATCTTTTTTTTTCTTATTATGGTTGGCATATAGGTTAAATCATAAATTATGAAAACTAGTATTATTTAAGTAATTAATCCAAGCTTTTCTGACACATTGAAAGATAAATCTACACAATGTTTTTTCTTTCCTTGACATTGTGGAAGTAAAATCCTTATATATTTACCTTTTTGAAGTACAAATGATAAAGTAAGGGAACAGCTTACTTCTATTAATTTGGTGACATTGAAATAGTTTTTTAAAATTATGTTTGTCATCCAGTATGGAGATACCAAACTATTATAATTCAGGAGTATTGCTACTTTCCAAGACATTTGAATTGCTGGAGTATTTCACATATCTTTAATAAATACGGCAGTGGTGTAACCTTTTAATACTGTGATGTCTTCCTTTGAGTGATTTGACCAGTTAAATGGATCAAGCTCAGAAAATTTTAAGCCATATATTCAACCAACACTGTTAGTGAACTTCAATCAAATATCAAATGACTTAAGAAAAACAGCAGTTTATAATAAACATTTGTCAGTTAAAAAAAAATAAAATATTTCTTGTCTGAAAAGACATTTTCAGTCTGAAATAAGTTATCTTTTATTATGTCATCCCCAAAATCAACATTTTCAAATGCAAGTATCACTTTTAAACAAGGAGGACGGTGACAGAATTATGTATGCAAGGATCCTTTATAGCTAATTAAATTTAAAGATGTTTATACAGTCAAATAAAAGAAAAAGTTGAAGTAATAAAATGCATAGGATTACTGATACAAATCACCTTTTGTAAAAGAAGAAAGTGGTAGAGTTTGGGCTTTTTTTTGGGGTAGAACGAATGGAGGTAACAGAAATGTAACTAGAAAAAAAGTCTTTTTTTTTTAGGTTCTTGATTTTTGTTGGAGTATAGTTTTTTTGTTTGTTTTGTAAGAGTTCTTGGTATTCAGAAGTGGGATTTGACTGATAAAATTGGAGCCAAAGATAATCATCTTAATGCACTTACCTCCAGCTGAAAATGACATCTGAGATCACTTTTGACTAAATGACCCTCAACCACAAGTATTGATTCCTGATCAAAGTACTGAGAATAAAATAGTTTCAAGGTTGGGTTTTTTTGATAATACATGCCTATATCCTCTCATCCAAAAAAAAAAACAAACCCATCATATATAGCAAGCTATATGATGTCATAACTTCAGTTAGAATGTGTTGTTTTTCTGAAATAAAAAATAAATGTAACTTTGTTACATATGATGGACATGTTTGTTGGTTTGGTTTTTCTTTCAGAGTGTGCTTGAATTAACTTTGCCTTTGTTCACATATATGTAGACATTTAGAAAAATATCAGGAACATTTCTAGCAGAATGGAAATGCATAAAATAAGAAAAAAATAGAAAAAAGCAAGGAAACGTATTTGCATTGTCAAGAAACAGCATGCTTTCTGTCTTGCTAGTGTAGAATACAAAATGATGCTTAGTGTAGAATTTCAGCAACTTGCTGTGTTGGAGGTAAACAAAACTTATAAAGCTATTACTATGCAAATGTGACTAGAACAAGAATCATATGGAAAACTGATTAGGAGTAGAACCAGCAGTCTTAAGTGTGCAGTGGTTTTCTGTTAACAGGACATATTTAATAATAATGAATTCTTTACATTTATCTTGGTTCTAAAATGCCACAAATTAAATGGGAAAAGGAAGCTGAAGTCCCTGTTGACTCCAAGGAAGAGTGGTTCAGAAGAATGAAATATGTGGAGGAGAGGTTAACATTGTAAAATTCTTGAAATTGTGTGCATGTCTGTGCATGTGTGTGGAAGGGCACTTCTGCATGTGCATGTAACTGGGCTCCCACTGCCCTCATCTGCATATAGTCGCAGACTTCTTCAGGTACACAGTCATTTCCGTTTCTTCCTGTGGTCTTACAAAGAAAACTGATACACGTATTTATTATGTACATATTTTACTTATCTTAATTGTTAGTTTTGTGCTTTTCTATTGGTACCAAAGATCTGGGGTCTTGACACAGCCAGAGAATTATATAAACTCTGACAACAGAGTACTGGAGCAGAAGATGAAAGACTTAAGAACATTTTATGTGTGGTATATATGAAATCTCTTTCTGTCCATTACTTCTGTTTGCGGAATACTATTACTTTAAATTCCAAAAGAGATTTCCAAAATGGTGGACATCTAGGTTAAGCAAACTGTCTAAACAAAATACATGTGGTTTGATACTCAAACACAGATCTTTCTGTTCAGTGTGGAGTTCAGTGCCTGAAGTTCTGGAGGTTTCTAGTAAGTATTAGAAAGATACTTTTTCATTGTTTTTCAATACCCCCGTTTGTTCCACTTTTATAATTTTCTGTCTAACATGAATGGGAAAATCATGTCAAAAATGAAGAAAGAGATCTCATAATATCCATACAAAGCTTATTCCTTGATAAGAAAGGTAACAATCAAGAGGCCAATCTATAACTGAGATTCCTCTCACCTCTCTCTTGGCAAAAGGAGGATAAGAAATATCTAGGAGGATTATTTTGTTTTCCAGTCCTTCACAGGTTATACTCATCATTTAAAGTCTTATTTAAAGTATTTATCCCCTCAGCATTTCTGAAGTAGGCTATTTGATTAATCAATTAATTGTACTAAATCACTTCCTTATCCTTACACAAAACTTCAAGGATTTTGATGTGTATTTGTCAGAATTATTTCAAAGACACACCTATAACATAAGACTAATTTTACTTTTTGTGTAATAATTGTGAAAATTTTATTATTTTTTTATGTTATGATGCAAAGTTCACAGTATATTCAAAGAAGACCTTGCCAGATGAATTTGTAATGTGACACATTTGCAACCTGCAACTCTAAAGGACGTAAAATTACTTCCTCATCTTGCTTTCACATATTTAAAGGAAGAGTCACCATCTTTCTATCTTTATTTGTGTAGAGGGCAGCAGCTTTCCTGATTTTGAACAGATCTATTAATAAAATGTTGATATATATTATCTTTATATTCAACTTTTATTGCTTTACATTTGTCAACATTAAATATCAGGTTCTGCTTGTCAACCTAGTTACAGAGAAAAACAGAATTCATTTTAACTTGACTTTTTACTTGCTAAGTATGCGGTTTTACTCTGAATTTTAAATTATAAGCACATTTATCAATCTAAGTCATTTGTAAAAATTAAAAACCAGAAGTCTTAGCAGAGATATCCCTAGTAAAACCCCAGTAGATACTTCTGTGTTTAGCACTTCCATATGTGAATACAGCAATTTGTTTTAGAGACTTGGTACAGAACCATGTTTTACAGAACTTAGTCTTTGTACAGAACCATGTTTTAATTATTTATTTATTTTTTTAAATGACACACTAAATTGATAGCTTATAGTTAGTTTATCATTGTTCTTCAAAGAACTTTTGTGAACCTGAATAACTAGAATTGGATTTTTGAGCAAGTCACAAAAGAGTGATGTGGTATATAGAAAAGCTGTATGACTTTCACTGAATTATATATTTTTTTCTTTTAAATTAATATTCCTCTACATATTAGTAGTTTTCAGATTATTGCTTTATCTGACATATTAGCTTCCTTGTGATGTACATAGCTTTAATTATTTTTTCCTGTTCTTGTATACTTTAATATAACTCCTATAAAACTACAATATATAAGCTAGTAGTGTAATATTAATATGTATAATAAATACCGCATAGTATAATATTATAATGTAACAGCATGATATGTCCATTTCTTGATCTATGAATTAGACTGGATTTATCTGAATGTTTGAAATTCCCTAGCATCAAATTATGTATATATTCACAAGTAAAAAAAAAATCTGATGTTTGTCAACTATTGATTCCTCACCTGCAACAGATCATTATAGAAAACCACATACACAGTATAATATTAATCCAAACTCTATTTATAGTTACTGGAATGTTTTGCTGTATAAGGCAGATGTGCTTCACATTTGGCTTCTTAGAATTAATCTTTTTTTGTTATATATATTTAAGTTCAATGTCTCACAAAATGTTTGTCTTGTCTTTTCTTCTTTTCTTTTCTTTTCTTTTCTTTTCTTTTCTTTTCTTTTCTTTTCTTTTCTGTTCTGTAGTTCCTTATCTTTTCTTCTTCCACACAGCTGCACCCCCTGCCTCCCTTCTTATTTTGGAAGGACTAGTATGACACTACCTTATGCACCCCTGAAACATTACATACTTGCTAGCAGTTTTCTTTCTTAATGAGATACATTATGTCTATCACAGATTCACAGATTCACAGATATTAGGGGTTGGAAGGGACCTAGAAGATCATCTAGTCCAACCCCCTTGCCAGAGAAAGATCACTTAGACCAAGTCATCCTTAACTGTGCTGCATAGGCAAGGTGATGTCTTTTTCTAAATGCAAGGTTCATAATCTGCCACATAATCTACACTGAGATGACTGTGTTTAAGCGACCCCAAATCTCAGACTTGCTTTTCATTGCCAGCATTAGAAAAAATGTAAGACCCCCCAGACTATTTATGTTTTTTTGGCAACAGATTTTGAGACAATGCAGATTCTGAATAGTGAAGGGTCTTACCCTGTCCTAGTCTGGCCTTTGGTTACAGGCAATATGAATGTACTGAGCTGTGTGAGATATTCTCTCATTATCTCTCATTTGAGAAGATCTCATTTTCTGGATATCGATGGGAGAATTGAGGAGGTGGGACTGTTGCAATGCAGCTGCTCTGGGTTTTAGTGTTTTTGCTTGTGGTGAGACTGTTGACAGGGAATCTTCCCTTCTGTTAGGAGTTAACACACTGACTTGTTTTTGTTCTGGAAGACAGATTCAAGTGGAAGGGAGAAGTGAGACTCTCCCCACTCTCTCAAGATGTCTATTGTTAGTACAAAGTCTGTTCTGCATCAACAACAGAATGACTCCAAATCCTGTCAGAGGCAGAAGTAGAAAATGATTAAATTTGGGCTAAATTTAAAGTGTGTTTAATTTTAAAAAATGCAGGGTTGATTTGTACACTTGAGGTGGTACTAGACAAGAATGGGTATTTCTCCCCTTTAATATATTGACACGCCTATTATTTAGAGAGAGGCTAAAACTCTAGCAGTTTTAAAAATAAGAGTCTGGAATGTCAGCATCAACTTCTGCAATAGAGTAGGTGTATTGATGTACAGTTATACTGCACAGCAGAGATAGCTCTGACTAAAAAAAATCCACAAATCATGGAAGCATGCAAAATCTATCACCTAAATTATTGTATCAGACATATTTCCATAGTACTGGAGCCATAAAGAACCTAACCTTGATGCGTCTTTTCTGTAATAAATTCATGGTCATACCTAGCTTTCTTTTCCAAACAATACTTCTCAGTCCAGTGAAATATTAAAAAAAATGCATTAAGTGCATTCTTAACATAGGACAGCAAACAGGTTCTTTCTAATTATGATATTAGATTCACTGTATGACTTTATGGCAACTGCTTCTCTCTAAAATTCTGTAGTAGCAAAGAAGATAATTTAAAATGATATGTGAAACTCCTTTTTTGGTATTCACCTAAATTTATTTTTATGACAGTTTAGAGTGGGTAATCCCAAGTGCCACAGAAGTTAGTTAAGCTTCAGTTAAATAAATGTTTTAGTACACTTAAAAGAATTTTCATTCCAGATGTCCAAATGACCAGCAGTGCTGGTCATGCATTTACTATTACAATTGTGATTGTGTTATGAAAAATACCTACATTTTATATGAAGACAAATTTGATATGAAATAAACAGCAATGATGACACAACACCCTAAATCCTGCTACTGATTGAGTTTGTAAACTTGCTTAGGTGCATTGTGGAAATTGTGGTGGGGGTACTTAAGACCTCTTTTTCTGTAAGGTTTGTTCTTCAGCTTAATTTATTTTCCAGGATTCAGAAAGGAAAACATAGCCCTGAAGATCCCGGATGACTTGACTAGATGTGAGATGTGCCTTAATTTGCTTCCAGCATATGTAATAAAGCCTATCATGTTACTTTTATGAACACTAACTGTGAAAGAAAAATACAGAAAATTGAACTGGACACACTTCCAGCTACTTGCAAATCTGTAGAAAAGATGCAGGAAGATACCAAAGAAGTTAACTGTTATAAGAACAGACACCAGGTTTTACTCTAACTTACGAATATATTGTACATTTGTACTTTTTTTTTTTCCCCATCCCTGTCTACCTGTCTATGAAATCCTTGACAAAATGAACTAAGTAAGAAAATCTCTTGTAGCTGTGGAACCCAGGGACTGACAAACCTCTTCGGTATTTGCTCTTGCACTGCCTTTGTTTTGTAGTCTAATACACCAGTTGTTTTCAGTCACGGTTTCTACAGCTTTAGTGATATTACAATTGTTTTGAAGGAAAAAGTCAGGCTGCAAGTTTTTGTTTTCCAGAGAACATGATATATTTCTTTGATGTGTTCTTTGTCCAAAATAAGGAAAAAACATAACCTTGAGGTATTTGGGTTAATAAGGATGTCAGTCTTCAGTGAGTGTAATGTAACCTGAAAGACAGGAATGGTTGGGTTTTTTTGGGTCTCTCTCAATTGCATTGTTTCCATGTGGTCCATTAATTTTTAAACACTATTTGCTGCTCCAAAATGAGAAAACTTTATTTTTATTTTTAGTTGTTAGCACTGCAGGAAGACATTTAGAGGAAACTGGATCACATACTACCCTTAAGAGACAGGCTAAAGAGCTATCTTTAAGCCATCCATTGGATGGTGATACTACATGTGTCTTTTTCAACAACTGCCCATCAAAAAATGAGATGTAAGATTCTTAAGAAAACAAAAATAAATCCTCTAGCACTTGCAGTTACTATTGATAGATCATTCACATCCCTTTTTCTCAGCAGTAAAAATTCTTATGAGGTATCATTAGACTGTTACAAATTATAATGGAAAAATCAATGCAGTAAGAAAATTAAATTTTACTGAGAGCCTTTAGGCAAAATGCGATGTGAAAATGCATTTTAGTTTCCCTTGTGGTTCAGAGGAAAAGGAAGAAATGGAATCTAGGTTAGCTGTCAGTGCACAACAGTTTTTACAAGCCAGCAAAGCAGACTGTGAACTAGACTCTTGCTTAATGTATTTTTTAATACATTACATACTGATTATTTAATGATGTGAAAATAACCACCTTAATTTGATGATTTGAAAGGTCAGAAGTCTCTTCTCCCCTTTTTAAAAAACAGTCTTTGGTCAAAATCAATGAGTAGATTCATCTTCCGAGGAAGAGAATTTAACAGAAGGAAAACTGATTCATCTGCTAAGGTATACAGCAATGACATCTGAACCCCTGGAGAGAAAGTGAGAGTGAGAGTAGCTAAAGTGGAATGAGGTGATTGTGGTGTAATCAAAAAGAAGTCGATCAAAGCTGCCAACAAGCTCTTGTGGAGAAGTGACATACATACTACATTTGGTATACTTTGTAATCACTGTAAGTGGTCACTGTCTCTTGCTGGCAGACAGGTATGTCAAAGACAAACTGACACACATGTCAATTGAAGATTTAAAACTTATTAAAACAAAATAAAAAATCCCCAAAGTCTGTACTTTCAAGTCACTATTATAAACTGAGATAACTATTCTTAACTGTTTTCTATTTCATGCTATAATTTCTTTATGCAGAATATATAGGTACAACGATCTGTAGCAACCAGAATCAAGGTTAGAAGACAGTGGTGGGCTTCTCTATCATTAGAACAAATACATTAAAATTCTAAAACATAATTATAATTTTAAATAATTCAAATGGATTAGTCATTCATAAGTTGAACACAGGAGTAAAATTATTCAATTTTAGGAAGATCCTGGAAAGATAAGAGTAAGCATCATCCAGCAACTAGATTTTACAACTTCTCTAGTCTTCTAGGTAGCAACTATATTGTCTGGGAGAGGATTTATGCATATATCTAAACATCTACTATGTTTACATGAAAAAAAAAATGTGCATATATTTATATAATATGTGTGTGTATTATATGTTAGAAAAAACATGTAATGTATACACACAGAGTCTGAAACCAGCAGCTAAACCATTTTTCTTTCTGAAAATTTCATTTCTGATGATCAAACTATAATGCAATTAATTACTCAGTTTTGACAAAGACTGATATGATCTTATATAAATTTATTTCTTTGGTTTTTTTTAACAAAAACATGACATATTAAAAAACAAAAAAACAAAAAATTTATTACTTGTTTAAAACATTGCATTTTTTTGAAACACCTAAAATAGAAAGCTCATTATTATACTTGTGTAGGTTTAAAAGAGTGAATATTCTTTATAATTCTGGTAGATAATAGGATCTCTTGTGACTAACAATTAAGAAATAGCTTTTTATCCTTCAATTTTTTAAAACAGATTAATTTTGTTCTGCAAGTAGAGACCCAAATGTGTTTTTTTCTGTGTGTATTAATTAACATCTTCCAGCAATTTTGTCTTGTAACAACATACTAAAAAAAAGTCCTCCAAATCTCTTTAATACATGGAAGAAAAAAAAATAGTTAGCAAACTCCAAAGGCTGAGTCTTATTGTATACCATGCATTGAAGTCCAAATTTGTTTAAAGTATTGATAGTCCACAGAAGAGTCCTATTTAGAAACCAGTATCTCATGTACATGAAGATTTTTCAGTGGATGTCCAGATTGTCTGCAAGCCCAGGTGTGACAGACTAACTGAGCAGCTCACCTCACCAGGAAAGCAAAATGAGTAATGAAATAAGAGAAACATACTGAATGGTGACTTTTTCACCTGATGTGATCAAAGTCTTACTTGTGTTGGTTATGACAAAAGAAGAATTTCATGCACATGTACTTTGAGCAATGCATCCAGAAGGTTTCTGGTTGAAATTTACAGGTAAACCTTTATTATATAAATCATAAGTAATCTATGTAAATCAACTTCCTTCAAAGGAAGGAACATTCATTTTGGAAAATTTCTGTGTAGGATTTGTGCTTTCATCTAAAAAAAATAGATGAATTTCCCTGAAGTATCAGTTATGTTTCCCATGACAATTATCTTCCCATAGTGAAACTTTATTAGTTGCTTCAGTAGGCAAATAGGTTAAGATAGGAGATGCAAGAAATGTATGTCATACTTCTGTTTCACAGATTTTTACATGAGTAATGTATGGCTGTGTTCTATTAAAAACAAAACCTTGTCTGCCTTCAGAGGCAGTCTGGTGGGGAATGCTGTTTCCATATTTAAAATTTACTGTACCTTGTCTGATAAGGATAGGTGAGAAAAGATACATAGCTGAAGGTCTAGCACCTCTGTGTGGCTGATTTTGCTCTCACAGAGGAGCTGATGCCCTCTTTGAGCAAGCCATGCAGAACTACCCTGAAAAATCTTACCTGGAACAGATTTTGGCAAGAGAAGAGGAAAACTGGTCTGTTAAGAGATCTTTGTAACCAGGACTAATTCATTAAATAGATCATCTCTTTAAGCTAGTATGACCATCTTTGGATAGATCACATTAGCTTTCACCATGACAGCATTATTTTAATGCTAATCACTATTAATAATAATAGTGATAGTTGTATCAGTAGACAAAGATGAATATTACACAATGATAACTCCCCCTTTATTCCCTCCCCTGTCACCTTTCACTATTAGTATACTCATTTATTAGTTAGAATATTCATTTATTCTGTACTATAATTACAACTATTGTGCTATAGAATTAATCAGAATGATTTGGAATGGAAAGGACATTTAAAGGTCATATAGTACAACCCCCCTGTAATGAATAGAGACTTTTTTAACTAGATCAGGTTTCTCAGGGCCTCATCCAACCTGACATAGAATGTTTACAGGGATGGAGCATCTACCACCTCTCTGGGCAACCTGTACCAGGCTTCCACCACCCTTATTGTAAAAAATGTCTTCCTTCTATCTAGTCTGAATCGACCATCTTTCAGTTAAAAATATTATCCCTTTTCTTACCACAACAGACCCTTCTAAAACATCTGTCCCAGTCCTTCTCATAAGCCCCCTTTAAGTATTAAAAGGCCACAGTAAGGTTTCCCTGGAGCCTTCTCTTCTCCAGGCTGAACAACCCCAACTCTCTCAGTTTTCTATCATTGGAGAAGTGTTCCAGCCCTCTGATTATTTCTGTGGCCTTCCTCTGGACCAGCTCCAACAGGTTCATGTCCTTCTTGTGCTGAGGACTCTAGAACTGTATGTAGTACAACAGGTGGCTATTCTGCATCTTCTAAATTCCATATATCTCCAGGCTGATAATGTCTAGAAAATTTGGGAGTTATTTGTCCTAGTAAGCTGTTATCTTACTTTTTACTCTTGATTTATAAATGTAATTTTATTCAGTGTTTTCTAAACCATTTAAATCAATTTAACCTAGGACATATCTGATATATTGCTCACCCAGTAGTTATAAATTATTATTTGTAAAATCAATATACAAAAAGTTTTAATTCTCTTTATGTAGTTATGTAGTTGTTTAAATAAATAAAAATAATAAAAAATTTGAGGAAGAGAAAAATCATGAAGTAGAAACTGTAAATTTTAGAAAAAAAAAAAAAAAGACATTAATTCAAGTATCCATCTACTGATACAATAGTAAACATACATTGATTTCAAGAAGGACCTATAGATGACCCTCACGATATCTGTCAATGTAGCAGCAGTTGTGGACCCTGTTATGAGAGGTGATGAAGAGCTGAGTTAATCACGCAAACAGAGTAGTTAGCCAGAGGTTAGGCAATGGCGTTTATAATTTAGTGAGCTTTGTGCCACTGTTTTCTTTAGTTAAAAATTGTTATTTAAAAATGGGGAAAGATTAACTATGACACTGCATTATAATGCCTAATTTTCTGATTGAGTAGAAGAACATCTTAGTAGATGCTCTTTTGATATAGTGAATTGTGTTTGAAGTTTAATACCCAGTAAATGTTAAGAAGAGTATCTTTTGAGTTGTCACTGCTAACTGCTAAACACAAAATTACTTTAGGAAATATTTACTATTCTGGGACAGATTAGAAAACCACATGTGATTAGTACTTTATTTAGAAAGTTCCACATTAGTGTATCCAAATTAAAGATTTATACTGATATCATGCTGTTTCTGAGATATGTAATGTTAGCTGAAATACCTACTGAGAGGCCCACAATGAATATTGGCATCAAACCACATGAATAAATGGACTAGAGCTAATGTATAGTATATATTCACCTAGGATTTTTTTTTTAATTTTCATTATGCAGCAAATTGGTATTATAAAAATATATAGCTATGAAATACTTAATTTAATCAACAGTACTATGATGCTTGCATTGCTTTTCTGTAAAACACCATGAGGTGCATTTTAGCTCCTGTATTTAATGTCTCAGTAATGGTAGTCTTCAACATATTTCAGTTATATTCAGGATAAAGTCACTGACTCTTTCAACCTCTCTGGAACATTTCAGCGTGAATTTGTCAATAAGCATGCCAAAAGTGTTGGGAAACAATTGCACACTTTAATTTTTTATTTTATTAAGAAACAAAAATAACGTGGTTATTTTTATACTTCACATCTTGGAAATATAATGACAATTGACCTAAAAACCACTACGGATTGAATCCTTTTAAAACCATCAAGTAATGTTTCCAGTGATAAAATAATCAGGTCCTAAATAATTTGTTGTAATAGTGTCACTGAAAATGGCTATATACAAGAGAAGAGTATTAATAAAAATCAAAACAGGCTACTTCAAAATATCAAAAATTACATAGGCAATGTAAATGAAATATTTCAATAAGATACATGTACTTTCTGCAAATACATTTTCATTCATGGATACAAAGACCTTTTTGTGTAATATTACAATGTTGGTTTTTACGTTTCTAGCTTCTTCTTTGCACGTATTCAGTTTTCTGATTATAATCAGATTTAGGGGGGGAAAAAAAGACTCCAAATTTAAGTTCTGAGAGGCAAGTGGCAGCTCAGAAAGTTCCGATTCATTGACTTTTCATGAAAACAGACCATTTCATTATCACTGTTAGTGGTAATGTCAGAATCTTTTCAGTAAGATGGGATTTTATGGGTCAGAAATAAAGGTATTATGATAGTGCAGTGATACTGCTTGAAACATTTCTTTATATTTATAATCTAGTTTTCTCTTTTACAGAATCACAGAATGTTAGTGGTTGGAAGAGACCTAGAAGATCATGTAGTCCAACCCCCCTGCCAGAGCAGGATCACCTACATTAAGTCACCCAGAAACACATCCAGGCGGGTCTTGAATTTCTCATCAAGCTTCTTGATGTTAAAAGAGCTCCAACAAAACAAAGCTAAAACTTGTCAATCTAGCTTTTTTTTTTCTATGTCTGTTTGGTCAGTTTGGTTTTGGATGTTTGGTTTCTTTTTGTTTGTTTGCTTTTATCAGAGAAACAGTGCAGACAAAATTAAGAGTAGAGCAAGACAGAAACTGGCTGTTCTTAAGTATGTGACTCTTCCACAGCTCCTGTCAGGAAAGCATCAATTTCCAAGTACTAGAAGAGTACTACTACTTTGGTGTTTTATACTGGATTTGTTATGAAGTCTTGAAGTCTGTAAAACCCTGGGTTTTTTGAACAGCTATCAAAGATGAACACAAAAGGTTCGTCATTGAACAGTTGAGAAAGATGGCATACGTGCAACAACAGCTGTTTCATACAACCATCTCTTATCTAGGACATAAAAATATGTGTAAAATATCAGTGATTTCTGGAAGAAACAGGAATAGCTGTTTCTGGGGTCTTTTCTCCCTTTCTTTTCCCAGGACCAAAAAATAAATATTTTGTAAATGAGAATTAGGAAGCATTAGAAATGTGAAGTCATCTAGAGTGGGAAAGATAGACTTTGGGTGAACTGAATGCTTAGGAATGTGGCATTGAGGAGCTTTATCACAGAAACGTTGCAAAATTCAGTGGAGCTTCTGGGTAAGATCAGTCTCTGAAGATGCTAGTATTTTTTTTTTTTAACCTTTTAAACTAACTCTGAAGGTACTACACAAATTCTGCCTCCAAGAGATCAGTTGCAGGCTATAAAAAGTGATTAAAACACTTATTATACTGGTTGTAATAATATATATTCTTGAAATATATATTTTCTGAACATAACTTTTCTTCTATTCTCTATTTTTTTTTTAATTCTGCCTAATGACAAATATTCAAAAATAATTAGTAAAATAAATGGTACAAATAACAAAG
>JANHGL010004693.1:6032-19424 GCA_024611195.1 Ceyx melanurus | reverse complement strand
GCCAGGAAATTAGAGGGCAGGCACAGATTAGCAGGCAGTGCCCTCTAATCAAGTAAAATATCTAATGACTCTGCTATTTTTTATAGATTACCAGAATGAAACTGAAATTATTTAAGCAAAAAAAATAGGTACTTTAATGAGAGAATCTACTTGGTCATGTTGTTAGAGGAATATACTCAAAGTCTATTGAATAGTAAAAGTACACTTATGGTGTTTTCCTGCTTTCAGATGGGACATTGTTTCATTTTTCTGTTTCAAAGAGGCAAAAAAGAATTATATATAATGGCATCTACTAACACAAGTTTTCCAGAGTATATTAGGAAAAATCACTAAATATACCACTGTTATTCAGCCTTGGTCTTACAATTAGTTCACAATAGACAACCAATTCACTAGTATTTTTGTGTGGTTTTCTCTGAATTTACAATTGTTTACAAACCACTATTTTAATTTTGTTTTTTGGGGGGTTTTTTTTTGCTTATAACTTGCAATGTAATTCCTGAGTCCTGTGGTATATCATCTCAGTCACTGAAATGGTACAAAGCTTGTGTTTCATCATATTAATGCTTGAATTACAAATAAAATCTGGTTCAAAGATATCTATATATCTAGATATATAGATACACACGTGATACATGGAAATTATGCTTACACAAAACACACCTTTAAGAAAACCTTTGTTTCATGATATTAAAATTCCTTTTTGCTAAAGAAAACCCCAAAAACTAGTATGATGTTGCTAGAGTATTTGTTTTTATCTCTTGCTCAATATCACAAACATGATGACTGGTTTCTACAAATGTACAGATACACACGCTCTGCGCTCTTTCAGTTTAATCATAAAATAAACCTAGAGACTTTACAAGGATGTAAAATTCATTATATAAAAGGTGTTAAGGTGAATTTTACCCTTCAAAAGATGGTGGTTTTATCATACCACACTGTTTTCACCTCTGCAAATCCCAAACCATACCTGGCAATCATCTAGAATAATGGTAGCTAGCATTCCCCAAGACTATATAACTGTACCAAAACCAACCATTATCAATGACAAAAGGACCATAACTGTCAAGTTTATTAGTAAATATTTCCAAGACTTCCATTAGAAGTACTGAAAGAAGGTCTCATCAAAAGTTAAAAACCACTGCACTGTCTAAAACTGTACTATACTACACATGATTTCTTCAATGAAAGATTTTTAAGACTGTATATATATATATATATAAATATATATATATAAATGCTAAAGACAATTCTGTTCACATTAATACTAACAGCTCTGGATGAGCAATCTCACTTTTTACTCAATCACAGAGTTCTGGAAATGGCAGGTTTATTCTCATATTATTCACTATATGATCAATGACTTTGTGATGAAATGCCAAGAGTCCATGGTTATTTTCCAGATTTTTATCTATCTCAACTCAGAGCTCAACTCAACAGCTGTCTTTTTCTTTTGTTGTTGGTTTGTTTGTTTTGTTGTTTTCTTTTCACTAAAACATAACAACAAATAAATGAAGAACGTCTGGGTTTTTGCCAAAAAAATTTACAGATATGTATATGAACAAATTTGTGAGCATAATCTGGCTATACAATAATTCACTGGACATGTTACTTTCCTTTAGAAGCATACATTTTTTTGAGTCCAGAAATTAGAAGGTGTCAGAAATCATTCTCCATAACTTCTATGATTATGATAATAATAGCTTCACAATTATTTCCCCCCTCCTCCCCCACCCCAGGATTTCAGACAGTGATCTTTATTTTATTCGGGATTATAATGGTCCAGAATAAGTACCTATTGCATGCAAAATATAACATTGTAGTCATTTGTATGTATTCACACAATGCCTAGGAGTCAACATAATTGAACACACCATAGAGATTTTTACCAATGCAAATTTATACACCAATAAATAATTCCTTAGTTCACAAAATTCATTTTAAGATTTTAATTTCATTTTTGTTATATATCTATGTAACTGTTAAGAAAGCATCTGTATAAAACAAATATTTCTATACTTATTAAGTCCGTCTCCCTTCCTTTCCTTCTGTTACATATACTTAAACATTTGTAACAAATGAAAAAGTTAAAAAATGTTACAAATGTGACATTTAAAATGTTAAAAATGTTAAAAGCTACATTGGTTACAAATGTCTGCAAGACATTTCAACAACTTCTGTAAAGGTGCTTTGAACCTTTGAACAACAATGTTCTTTCCAGGTAAGTTACTGCACTGTACTTATTTAAAATAACCTGAAAACTTTGCTTTCTTGGAAATGCTAGTAAAAAATCAGTAGGACAAATTCAGATCAAATTGCAGGATGTAAACTAAGAGGCTTTGAGAAGCTTGGCCAAGTGGAAGGTGCCCCTTCCCATGGCAGAGAGATTGGAACTAGATGATTTTTAAGGTTCCTCCAACCTGAGCTATTTTTTGATTCTATGATCTTCCCATCACATTGACTGTTACCTCAGCAAGTGCTACCTTCACACATAACATCATAGTGCATCCTGAGGAAAATAATGAAAACCAAATAATCACTGTTTCCAAAGACAAATACATTTATGTATGAATGAAGGATGATCTTTCTGCAAGATTCTCATTGACATCAAGTTTCACTCCATCATCTGGATTATGTTATTCTTTATTCTGCCCCAGTGATTCTCTAGAAATAGTCTACATGAAGTCCAGAACAATTTTCATTACCAAGATAAGTAAATATAATCCACACTTGCAGTCTTCAAAAGGAAAGAAATAACACAGATAAGAGCTCATTAAGACAGTGGCTGCAACTGCAATGAAGAGAATTTATTTGTGGCATGTTACTCCTTGCACTCTATTTCTGCATAAGCAATCATCTGCATTACCATTTGTAGATAGATGTTTAGCATTCAAATTTGCACATTCAGGAAGCAACTCACAAAGAGAGTAGATATACTCTTAGGATTGATTTGCGGGGTGGGGAAAACCAGCTTGACTCTGTAGTGTAGTAGAAGATAAGGCTATGCAAGACAGAAGATGTGTCTATCATCGAGAATGAAGTGCACATTGAAAAATGCCTCTATCCTCTTCCTTTAAGAGGTGAGTTGTTCTGCTGTTTCTATGTATTTAAAACACAACTCACCTATCACAATAACCAAGAACTCTTAAAGGTTACAATTTGTCATCAGTGAACACCGAACTACAAATACAATTACTATTCCTCAGCTCTCAGTGCCTGAAGAGCAGTATGATCATACAGATTATGTGGGAGACAGGGGAAAGGACGAGGAGGAGAATAGGCCATTTCAGTTATAATGAAGAATTACAGCCACTCTCACAGAATTAAATGCCAAATGAGTCAGATACTAGAGAAAGATGCAAGATAGCTGACAAGTTCTGGAAACTAATTTTCTCTTGCACTGTAAAACTGGTAAACTGTTGAAGCAGCCAATGTTAGGAATTTAAATTGTCATCGAAATGGAGGGCTGATATTGGTCTCTCCCTGCTTATGGCACATATGTGTTATAAGTCTTAAGAATTCTGCAAAGGCTCTGCTCTGCTTAATGAGGAGATGCTCTGTTTGATTTAGAGTTTCTCTGCCTCAAGATAGGGACTTCTGGCATGAGGATTTCAATCAAAATAATTGCTCTGGAATCAGATCATTAATTATGTTTTTATGTAATGACATTTATAAAAAGTCAAAAAACATGTTAATTTGCTCAAATAAAAATGAATAATATTTCTTAATTGGCTGTATCTTAATTAGCTTAATTACCATACTAAATCTGTCTCAAGCTGATATATATCCACAAAGAAGAAGTGTTCCTGATCTTACAAAAACAAGTTTGTTTTCAGTTATAAGAAACCCTGCTAGTGATTTATAATAAACTATTGATGAACAGGCTTCTAAACCAATGTTGCATTTCAATTCAAGCAATAACAAAAGCTATTTGTTTGTGGTCAGATACTTTGTTAAGTAAATAGGCAGGGAAAAAAAAAAAAGCACTAAACAACAAGTATAAGCAATATCTCATCTGTAGCATGACCACCACCCTCCCCACCTCCCTCACAGAAAATAAACATTCTGTTAATAGGTCTTAGTCAAAGAGTATCAACTGGAAAAAAGACCATCAGAAAAAACCCAGCACAAATATGTATGCTACAACCAAATAGAATGATGCTTCAAACTTTCTCATATATATAATGCTCAAATAATATTTTGTTGAACTTTTCAGCTAAAGATACTTACATTGTGACATCTTAGATCTAGTTACAGTAATTTGAATATGTAGGTATTCTTGTTCATACCACCCAACAGAAGACGATATGCAAAATTAAAAAGACGCTGACCGGATCTGAAATCATGCTAGGTTTCTGTGTATTATACTATATCATACAAGCAAATACTACAAAAAAGGTATTTTTCCTTTTTTTTTTTTACCCCTTTCTTGTTTTAATTTCCTCCTGAAAAATTCACATACAAAAACTATGATAAAGAAATGTCTATTCCTTACCCTTTCTGGCAATGAATTTGAGTATTCATTAATGTAGCAATATGATCTCCATTAACTACAACAGAGAGCCATCAGGCCAGGGGCAGGGAATGGAGACAGGACTGGAAATCACATAATCCTTGGATTAGCCAGAGTCATCTGAAAACCAAACACTAACATGATGAGCAGCACCAGATTTTTCACAGTTGAACAGTGCATGTCTCCACAGCAATGGAATAAGTGAACTGAAAACTTCTACCAAACCATGTAAAAAATGGTAAATTTGGCAGTAAAAGAGAACTTTTCTCCCAGTGCAGATTTTATCAACTACTTTTCTCAGGAGAAATGTCACTAACAGAAACACAAAGCTGTAATTGCTATCTGTGAAAATAAAGTTCCCCGAGGTGATATCCTGACATGACTCTTATGGCTAAAAGGTGAAACCCTCAAACAAGTTACAAGAGTTGCATGAAAAACAAACTTCATGAAGGTACTTATTTATTTTACATCAATCATCTATTTGCATTATTTCCTAGAATGTAAATGACAAAATAATGAGAACTTCAAAAATCTACTACACATCTGACAAAAAAAAGAGAAAAATTTATTTCCTTACACTCCACCCCCACTTGTCTCATCACTATATAATACATAAAGGTAAATTAATACGCTGCATACATCACAGCAGTCACAATTTTCAAACCACACAAGCAGACTTTTACAAACAGTGTTAGGTTTAGTCCTGGCTTTAAAATGAATATGAATTCAATCTTGAGCAATTTATTTGTAGTGCACACTATCAGCAATGAATAAATTTTTCTTGTCTAAAAAACAGTTGATAATGCAGTAGGAATGGGGTATTAGATTGTAAAGGTGACTGAGTTCTAAAGAAAGAGAGGACACATTTGAGAGTTCATTTTTAACTTAATACGGAAATGTCGTGTTTAGAGATTTTTATTTTTTTGAAAGCAACAAAAACAAGTTGTATTCTATTTAGTAGTTTGTTGTGGTTTTTTTAAGACAAAAAAGAAAGCTTCATTTTTTTTCCTAATATCACAGGTTAATTTAGAATCAATCTACCAAAGACCTTCAGAGTGTTTATTCTCTATAAAAATATTGTATGCTTGCCTTTGATATGCTAGTTCAACTTGCATTGTTCAGTTGCAGAATCAAGAATAAAACTGCTATGGCTTCTAAAAAAAAACTGTAGTCTTCTAAAAAAAAACTGTAGTCTTCAAGTAAAGACAGAAATGGGACAAAAGTGGAGACCAAAAAACAAAACGAAACAAAACAAAAAAACCCACAAAGACCTAGAAAACACTTCATATTAAAAAAAAAAATCTTCTAATACAGGTAAAAAAAAATAATCTTTTGTCATCTGTTCAGGTCAGTAATGCCATATTAAAAAGCTATTATTTATGAATTTATGTAACAAATTAGAACAAAGTAGTCTTTTTTTTTTTTTAGGATAGAATAAATTCAGAAAAAGTACAGAAAAAGATACTTTATTGCAGCATTCAACGCCCCCAAAGAAAGAAAAAAACCCAAACAATCCAAGCAAAGCAACCAAAAAACCCCAACAAAATAAACAAAATCAACCAAACCAAAAGAACAAGCAACAAAAGAGAAAAAAAAAAAATTATATATAATGTTAAAAGGAAAATACAAATACAGTCATAAAAATAGTAATAGTAATATACAGGAGTGCATATAAATTTACATAACACATAACTAGGTTACATGAATATGGTACCTAAAGGATTTATTTCTAGCCTGAGACAGTTGGAACTTTCTGGTATCAAGTACAGTTTAACAGACCTCAGGTGTCACATTATACTGAAAAGAAAAATAGGTTTGTCATATTGTACTTGAATAGTGGTTAACAAAAAATAAAAGTTTTCTTCATATAATCTAAGACTTATGTAAGGATATAAATTGCTCTGGGTTTTATGATATTTCTTTGGTGAATCAGGTCTGATTCTGTAATCCAAGAATATCCCCTGATAAAGAAAGACACTGAAGGAATTTGCACTTCTAAAAACCCACCGTTATGCTTTCTTACCATTCTGAAATGCAAATCAGGAACTTTTCACAGCTTTTATAATGCTTACTAAATTTAAACTAAACCAGTGAAAGAATCTGAACTTGCAAAAGGCTCTTTTATTATTATTATTATTCTGCATAATTAGCAGTTAACAATGATGTACTATATTAATCACATTTATTACACAGGTGCATTCAGACAAGATTGAAGTCCCATTATGCAAACAAGCTTTGCACAGAGTTTACAAACTACATAACACAAGGTGAAGAAAGAGACATTACACATGACAACGTTAGAACAGCAAGTATTATGTTAGCTCATGTTTATTCATTTTCTGAAGCTACTTCAAAAATATAGTGAAATACTTCAGAGACAAGGTCCATGGATGAGGATATATACAGGAAAAAAAAAAAAAAAAAGCCAAAAAGAGAAAAGTAGCAGAACAGAAAGATACACAGACAGGCACAAAGCTGAGGTCAACACTGAATGAAAATTAAATATTTATAATTAAATAAATAATCAACCACATGTCAGATCCTAAGTAAGGCTAAACAACTGCCTGGAAAAGTGCAAACTGGTCCTGTTCAAAACAATTCTATCAACCTACCAGCAGCAATAACCAAGCCCAGGAATTGCTCAATTTACTTTCACAGTTCCCTGAACGTCCATAGATCTGATATTTAGTGGCTTGCCTTCATTTCACTCATTTATTTCTTTGGGTTTCACCCTGGTCACAGAGTAGTGAGGGAGGAAGACACCACCTTTATCTGTACCACCTTTCCTGTTATATGAAGTACTCTGCACCTTCTGGATCCCCACCTCCTGGCACAGGGTGATTGCTACAGTGCCCTATTAGATCTGTTCTGTCTTCTCTAATAGCTCCTATTCTGTTTCCTGAGGATGTTTGTACAATAGCAAGTGAGGAACAGTAATAAACTTGTTGAACTTAACATAGCTCTGCGGTTCATTCTCCACAAGGTCACAGCTTCTCACCTCCATGAGTGGGAATAGTTCTCTAGGGGCTGCAAGTGGATATCTGCTCCACCAGTAATCTCCATGGTCTGCAGGGGAACAATCTGCATCACCATGATCTTCACCATGGGCTGCATGGGAATCTCTACTATGGCTCCTGGAGCACCTCCTCCTCCTCTCATCTGTGTGTCTGCAGGGCTGTTTCTCTCACTTTTTTTTTTTTGTTTTTTTGGGGTTTTTTTTGTGACTCCTCACGCCACAACTGCTGTGCAGCATTTTTTTCTTCTTGAATATGGTATCACAAAGGCACCACCAATGACACTGATGGGTTCAACACTGGCCAGTGGCAGGTCCTATTTGGATTTGGCTGGAACTGGCACTCTTGTATATGAGGACATCTCCTGGTATCTTCTCACAGATGCTACTCCTGCAACAACCCCCACTACCGAGTCCTTGCCACACGATTCCAATACCTAACCACAATAATTACTATAAAAAGGCAGGATGCAATGAAAATCTCAGTGCTTCACAGCCAGAAATCTGGAGAAAAAAAAAAAAAAAAAAGAAAAAAAAAGGAAAAAAAAGACATTACTGGAAATGGCATTTGACACTTTAGGAAGGGACATACTTTAAAGTGAATTTATAAGTCGACAGTCATGTGCAAGTTTCATCAGCTGTCTCAGTTAAAGCATCTCTCTTTGATACTTGTCAAAACATCTGCATTTTATATTTTTTTTAAATAGCTTTTTCTGTCTTTTAAGAGCTGTCTTCTTACTAACCCCTAGAAATATACAGATATCTGAACATAGACCTGCTGAGGAAATAAATAACTTCCATTTGCAGTCTAAGGTGAGGAGTTTACAGAAGTAAGCATCAATGCTTTGAAATATCCCAGTGAACAGCGTCCTCCATCTTCCTAGAGCTTGTATATATAGCAGCAGAGTGGCACAGAATCTGTTTTTTACCCTTTTTCCCCCCATTCTTTTTTCATGCTAAGAGCCAGGTATATGCAGTCTTTACTTCAAATGTGATTGACATTCACATCAGAAGGGAAATAAGACATCCTAGCAGAAAGTTCAGTTAAAATATGAAGTAGGATCAACAGATGACATCACATCAGGTAGGAATTACAACATCATTATTTCCCTCCAAAATAACATGCAAACAACCTGCCTATATCACAGTTTCCGTATCTTCCAGTCACAATATTTGTGGTGAGAAAAAAACTGTTTTCTGCAGCATAGGAAATCTCTCTGAGTTTTTGAGTGAGTGTATCTATCTCATCTCACCTAATGAAAGTAAAGAAAACTTTCTGCATTTATTTTCTCATAATAGTAGAAGAGTGATTCAGGACACAGGCACCATCTTTACAGCATGAGTTCACATAATTTCATTTTATACTCTTAAATGAAAGCATAAACATAAAAAAACCAAGAAAAGTGGGAAACACAATTCAGCTGAATTCTGTTGCTGAGAGCCAAAAATTCTGTATTAGACTATAGCCTAAACCTGATTATCTTTAGCTCACCATTTCAGTGTTAGGCCTGGTAGAGGTCTAGAGTTCACTCGCTTTTTTCTTCAACCTGAGATCAGATCTCCTAGACAATATGAGCTGAAGGACAGGCAGAAGACTACTTAATCTTTGATGAAGCTGGATCCAGCACACCTTCCTTCTCAGCAGACACCTCATTAACACAGAAAAGTCTCCAGTCACCAATAGTTGAGAAAACTGTCCTTTATATCATGTAGATACACAAACTTCTAATCCACATTTTTGATAACAAATCTGCAATCACAGCTTTTATTCAAGGGTAAGGGAGAGAAAGAGGTCCATCTGGAAAAGTTTCTTCAATAGAAAAAGAAAAAAATAGATGTAGAGTGTATCTAAAATTTACAATTGTATTTCACCAAAGAAATTAACATTTTTTTGTCCACCTATTTTTATACAACACTGTGATCCCTTTAATAGGATGCCTTAAATAAATAAAATGTGAAGGACATAAATGCTTGAGAAAACCTTAAGTAGCTTATGGACAGCCAATGATTTTATCATGGTGATGTTGAGTCCTATGAGGAAAAAGTATACATATTAGCATTTTGGAGTTCTAAGACAGTGTAGCTGCTGGTTATATAATTTAGAACCATTATTTTAATACATAGGTGTGGATGCTAAAATAACTACTGCCTGGAATTTTCCTTCTCGTGGGATCTCAAAGACTCCCACCAGCTGCGACAATAGAGAGATGTTTTGACTATGGGTGCTGTGGCACCCCAGCCAATCACCCCGGGGGGTGACCGGCTTCTTGTCCAATTAGCTTGAGATTAAAAGGCTATAAAAAGAACTGTAAATTCATAAATAAAGGTTTCTTGGCATCTTGGTGAATAAAATAGTCTCTTCTCACTCTTTCTCCTCCTCTGGCAACTAGCAGATAAACAACACATAGTTTAAAAAAAAAAATATTAAGAGCTGAATCTACATATTTTGAATATGAATCAGGGAAGAGCTCAAGATTACCTGGTAGTATACAAAATAAAATACTGTATGCAAACATAAACAGAGTAAAACTGCAAAATTTTAGTGATTTTTTCACCAATATAACAGTTACAAACTCTGAAAAAAAACTCCAGTCTAGTCAGTAAGAAACTACAACAGAAGTCTCACATGAAAGCAAAATGTCACCCCTAACATGATATCATTCAACACAACTCTATATCCTCTAATTTTGGGGCCCTACTTGTAATGGTGAAGTAGTTAGATAACTCACCCTTTCAAACAAAAGAAAACAAAGGAAGGTTGTGTTTCAAAAGACAATAGAAATTATAATGACCAGTTGCATGACAACAATAGAAAAAACCCTGCTGAAAATTCTTCTTTGAAAATAGATTCAGCAGCAAGTGAGGTTATTCTCAAAAATATGTTGGTCTCAGTATCAAAGATTTGTTTCAATGAGGTTCCTGGCAAATGATCCAAGAAACTAGTAACAAAAGACATTATACTGAGATGTAAATACAGTAACACAACACTGCAGCCTCAGAGGATTCCACAATGAACAAAACAAAACTGCAATGTTTAGCAGCACAAACTCAGCAAGTCAGCCCAGAAAGCAGATTTGCTTTGAAGTAAAAAAATTAGCTTAGAAATAAACCAGCAGAAATAGAATACAACATACATTATAAAATGCAGTCGATAAACACATCTATCCAGACAGTACGAGCTCATTCAACTAGAGGAGAATGTCATGCCAGCAAATTTATGGATATATATTAAAACTAAAAGTAACAGAAAACTAAAGGGAAAAATCCAGCCAAAATCAAATCAAATAAAAAAAACCCCTGACCTCCCAATTAAGTAAATAGGGTCAAAGTCTTTGAGGAAGAGAAGGGGTATACAAACAATTGTCAGAAACATAAAAACACTTTTTGAACATAATGAACTGAATTACTGTTACCTTCTACAAAAATGAAAACTGAAGAGAAAAACACATACCTGTATGGAATCTTCATTCCAGAATTTGGAGTACCACCAAAATTTGAGTACCGCCACACTTTATTAAAGGAAGTATATAAATGATCCTAGCGATAAGATATAAAATAAATATGCACATTGAAAATCAGATGAGTTCTAGATGAGTAGCTAGAAAATGGATTTGGAGATGAATTTGAAAACAGCCTAACTTACTAAAACAGAATTTGTTAAGGTAAACCATTAGCTATCAAGAATAAAGCTAAGAGTCTGGACAGTAGTGTTAGACAGAGAGAACTAAAAGTACTACACAAAAAGACTTCACAAGAAAGTCAAAGAATGAAAAAGCATAAACTTAGTGTTTGGAAAAGGATTAAAAAAACTTTAACAAAGTGTTTGATTTTTAAGAGTGCCAGCATAATATAAAAAGAACAAATGAAGAGAGTAGCAACAGCTATCATGAGTTTTGCCTTATGGTAAGAGATTACACTGTATAGAATAAATCTTTGTAGCAGCAGTACAGAGATTTACAGCAGAAGTAAAAACAGTCATCCTGAAAATAAAAGGGACATATTTCCATTAAGCTAGGCACAGGCCAATTTGCCATATATTAATAAAAATAATGATCAAAATAATAGTGTAGGACAAAGCAAAAGACAAGTAGAAAAGGTTTGATTTATTTACCTTTTTTAAGTCAAACTTAGTCAGTTATGTTTAGTTCTAATACGGAACCATGTAAGCTAAATGCATAAGTATTAAAGAAACCATACTTTACCTCCTCTGAATTGGTACAAATCACAGTCAGGTTCTGTTTTGGTTTTTTTTTGCTTTTTTTTCTAAAATGAATTCTTTTAAATACAGCCACAGGGCTTTGGAATTATTTTAATATACCCAGAAGTTGTATAATACCTAATTAGAAGAACTGCTACTATTTGACGTTGCTAGTAAGATTGTATTCCAAAGAGGATATAGAATTTTACTCAAAATTTAAACTAATAAAATAAATAGACATCGATTAGCTTTCATCTCAAGCTTTTTTCCTATATTAATCAGGAGAAATTAAATTCTAATTAGCCAAGTCACTGATTTTAAATGTTTGCCTAAGTAGCCCTGTATTTATATTTCATTATATGATTGTTTTGAAAGCATCTGATTTCATAATCACTTGAAGCATTACTAGTTACATACCAGCACTGCACAAATTTATAAGAAAAAAATTGACACAGCTGAGAACTTTAAAGAAGCAAAATACAGCAATATATGAAACAAAGCTTTTATCAGCCTAGTTTTCATTGCCTTGATATCTGCAACAGAAAATGTGACCTATTCCAAAAAATTTAAATTCATAACTAGACTACCTTGATCATAAATGAGTTTTGTTTGGGTGTTGGCTGGTTTCAAGTAAAGCATTAATTATAATCAAGGAACTGCATTTCTGCCTTATTAGAAACTGACAAAATTAATGTAAGATGAAAAATACATTTTTCAACTTCAGTATTTACACTCAGGTAAATCAAACAAACAAAAAATAAATTCCTGTTCATTGTCTCTATTGGGCTATTACAGGAGTCTGGTTGTAGTGACAAAAGAAATAATAATTTTCCAGAAGAAGATCCATAGGATAAATCAATCAATGCAATAAGGAAATAAGAGAATGAGTATTTTCATTTGCATACTATTTAGTTTTATCAGTATTTAAATACTGGTCATTTGCTTCAATTAAAGAAGCAAACAGAATGAAGAGGCTTAATATAATAGTGTCAGGATTGAAAATTACAGCTCGTAGGTAGAGAGTTTGGGAATTAAAAAAAATATAATAATTTAAAACCAAGGTTTTTGCATTGGTTTTATGAACAAATATTTTGCAATTTAAATTAGCAATCTTTGTTGATTTTGAGTTCTGACTCTTCTTATGTATGGTCTATTTGCAAACAATAACTGTATTTTCAAAGGAATGGAAGACATTATTACAAAATATATTCAAAAATATATATAAGTTAGTCCCATGGTTAGGAGGAATTAATATAATGAGCAGAGAGATACATCTTTTTAAACCACAAAAAAAACAGAAATACGAATTATATGAGACAACATTCTCGATATATAAAAGACTAAAAAAAAAAATATCTGATTAATAAAACAGTTATGATACTGCCCTTTAGAATTAGGACTGGAGTTTGAATATCCACAATGGAAAAATAATTAGAACTGTTTAAAGTTTTGGTCTGGAAATTTATTTTTAGACAGTAAAAGGGAAAACTAATTTCTCCCTAAACTTCAAAGCTTAAACCACAGTCAAGGAGAGTATCTTAATCCTTAAAATTCTTAATAAAGATAAAAATACATGGAAACAAGAGAAATTATAATTATATGCCCTCTCAGTCCAGTCTTCTCCAGACTAAGAAGCCCCAGGTCTATCAGCATTTCCTCGTAAGA
>JANHGL010004692.1:0-10848 GCA_024611195.1 Ceyx melanurus | reverse complement strand
CCGCCACGGCAGCAGCGCCACAACCCCCCAGCCCTGTCACCCCCGAGGAGGAAGCGCCATGACTCCCCGGACCTGTCCCCTCCGCGGCGGCAGCGCCACGACTCCCCCGACCTGTCACCCCCAAGAAAGAAGTGCCATGACTCCCCAGCCCTGTCACCCCCAAGAAAGAAGTGCCATGACTCCCCAGCCCTGTCACCTCCAAGAAGGAAGCGTCATGACTCCCCAGACCTGTCCCCTCCCCGGCGACAGTGCCATGACTCCCAGGACCTGTCACCCCCAAGGAGAAAGCGCCACGACTCCCCAGACCTGTCACCTCCAAGAAGGAAGCGCCACGACTCCCCGGACCTGTCACCTCCTCGGCGACAGCGCCACGACTCCCCAGACCTGTCACCTCGGCGACAGCGCCACGACTCTCCAGACCTGTCACCCCCAAGGAGGAAGCGCCATGACTCCCCAGACCTGTCACCTCCCCGGCGGCAGCGCCACGACTCCCCCGACGTCCCCCCCAAGAGGGCCAGCTCGGCCCTGGGGCCGAAGGGCTGCAAACCCCCCGAGAAGCAGCCATCAGGGATGGTCCGGGGAGCGCAGCCTCAGTCCCTACCCAGCCTCTCTGACAAGGCCTCATCACGTCAGAAGCGTCGGGAGACTCCAGACCTGTCCCCTCCGCGCAGGAAGAGGCAGGATTCCCACCCGGACTCGCCACCTCAGAGGAAGAGACCTGGGTCCCCTGCGCTGAAGAAGCCGAGCAGAGCCAGAGGTGAGGGTGTGTCGGGGTCTGTTTGGCCTCTTCTGTGTGTCCCTGGGTGACGTTTGCAGTCCCGGAAGGCGAGTGGCCTGGAGTTGGCAGCAGCCAGGGGATGGTACTGGGTGGGTTGTTTCTGGTGCTACAGATGCTTCTTGGAATCCTGGGTTCTTACCAGTTGGAGTGGAACTAACCTTGGAGGCAGGGGGTTAAGGCTTAAAGAAAAGGCAGACAGTGCTGAAGGCAGTGTTCAGAAGGGAGAAAATCACGCTTATCTTGTACTTTGCTTTACAGTTTCTCATCTCTTAAACCCTTGAGGTTTTTCCAGGGGTTGTCATCATTTGCCATCACCTTTATCCTTTGACTGGGACTAATGCTGTGATTTTGATTCGTGTCTTTCCACAGGTGCTTCTCCAGCCACGAAGAAGCCCCGGGCGGTGCCCTCGCCGCAGCGGTGCCCCCGGCCCAGCTCCCAGTCACCGTCCCCGCGGCGGGGAGCCCGGGATGGGGCTAGTGTGGACCCGCAGCGGGCTGCCCCCCAGCGGCGCCGGAGCAGATCTGCAGACTCCGATCTGTCTCCTCCGCGGCGGGCTCTGCCCGGAAAGGCCCGGCGCAGGTCCCGGAGTCCCCTGGAGCTCTCTCCTCGTCGTCAACGAGACGCCAAGGGATCTCCCAACAAGGTAAACCCTTGGTCTTCCTATTTGTGCTGTAGGTTGTCTTGGAGATGGAACACTGTCAACAACTAATGACTTACAGGTTGTGGAGTAGAAGTTTCGTATGCCTCTGGATCTCTGGGCAGTTCTTGGCTGGTGGGAAACACAATCTCTGTTGGCTTTGCAGGTGAGCACGGTGTCCTCCGGGGTCAGAGCTGGCCTGGTATCAGCTGATGTGCTGAGGAGGGAACAGCAGGAGCTCAAGAAGCAAGAGAAGAGTAGCAAGCACTTGGCAGGTAGGGGCGCGAGGGCACTGTGTGGGCACCAGCTCCCTTCCTCCTCCTCTGCCTTCGGCCTTGCTGGGACCCAGTGTCAGGGTGGTGTTGGGGAGTAGCACCCAGGAGTGCAGAGGGACTCCCCGCTAGGGTCACGGGGCTTTTGAAAGAAGAGATTGCTAAGCAGTGGTTTCTAAGCAATGCCAGTGAAATCCCGGGGAGGGGCAGAGGTGTTTCCTGTGCCTGCAAGCCTGACAGAGCATCCTGACACTCAGACAGTTGGGGGAGTGAGCGTGGCCGTGGGGGGCAGCAGCAAAAAGCAAGAGCTGTCCTGTCTGACTTTGAATGAGAAGCTCTTCCAAAGGCCTAGAGCAAGTGAAAGGAAAGGACGTGCAGAGGAGTCAGTGAATTGTCTGGAGAGAGCGAAAGGTTCCAAAATGTGTTAACTTGAGTCATCTACCCCCTCCAGAGGAATCCCGACACTCCAAGACTGTCTACCGGGACAAGATGGGCCGCAGGAGGGACCTGGAGCAGGAGCAGCTGGAGCAGAGGCAGAAGGCAGAGGCCGAGGCTGAGCGGGATGAGCAGTATGCCCGCTGGGGGAAGGGGTAAGGCTCTGCAGAGCTCCTGCACACACTCTGGCCCTGGCCTGGCAGCTCTGGGCTCCTCCCTCCCTGCTTGAGAGCCTGACGTCGGTACCGGCAGCATCAGTGCTGCTACAACCTCCGTGGGCTCCACTGCGATCAATCCCCTGCCTGGGGCTTTGGAGTAAAAGGTGGTGTCTGTTCCCAGGCTGGCACAGGGCAGGCAACAGCAGCAAAACATCAAAGATGCCCTGAAAGAAATGCAGAAGCCGCTGGCCAGGTACATAGACGACCAGGACCTGGACCAGATGCTCAGAGAACAAGAGAGGGAAGGAGACCCCATGGCCAACTTCATCAAGAAAAGGAAGGCCAAAGAGAGCAAGGAAAAGAAAGGTTTGGCTGCTCAGTTACACATCAGGGCTGGGGGGGTTTAAGGCCATGGAGAAGCTTGGCCCTGAAGGGCTTTTTGCCCAAGGTTTGTGGGGTAGTGGCATTTGCTGTCAGCCACGGTTACTGGGATGTGTGAGCCTGGAAAGCAGCTCCTGTGGCTCAGGAAGCAGCAGGCTCCTGGGGTGTCCCTGAGGGGAGCCAAGCTGCATCAGGGGCACCATGCCAGAGGAGTTATCATCACTCTTTGTGTTCACAGAGAAGCCTCGGTACCAGGGACCTGCTCCTCCACCCAACAGGTTCAACATCTGGCCCGGGCATCGCTGGGACGGTGTGGACCGGTACGTGCTCCTGGGCCAGCCTGGGGGTGGTGCCAAGGCAGGAGCTTTGGCTGGGAGGAGTTCTGTGTGGAGAAGCCTGGTGCTCAGGGGGTGAGGGGGTTGGCACAGCAAGGCTGAGTGTTTGTTACAGGGGGGTGACAACCGTGTGCTTGTCTGGGGCACGGGGGAGTGAGGCTGCTGCTGTCAGCACGAACAGCTTCCAATACTTGCCAGCCACACAGCCAGAGGGAAGCTGAGCCAGAGTAGAAGTGGAAAACTTGTAATGTCCCTAAACAGTGTAATTGCCTCAGAAGAGCTGCTGCCCAGCATCCCTGCTATCACTTTGTAGGTCCAGCGGGTTCGAGCAGCGGTACTTCGCCAGGATCGCCAACAAGAAGGCAGTTCAGGAGCTGGCCTACAAATGGAGTGTGGAGGACATGTAGGGAGGAGGCACTGCCCGGAGCCATGCCACTGTGGATCCCCCCAGTGCCAGAGCCATGTGCACCAGCTCACTCTGCCTGTTCTGCGGCCTCTACCACCCCAGGGGATTCTCTGGCACTGGGGGGATTGGGGACAAGGAGGGTGAGGAGAGATCTCCAGAGTGTGAGGCCATGGAGATCTCTTCTGTTGGTCACTCACCCCATCATGTTTCTGGCAGCTGTGGAACCCATGTGTGCATTTGTAAATAACACTTTTTTTTTTTTTACTGGATCCTGCGTGCTGGTGGTTTGTCTGAGGCAGGGAAAGGAGGGTCAGCAGTTGGAAAAAGGAGAAAGGGTTGGATCTATGGGATATATGGCTGCTGGGCTGCAGGGTGTGTCTCCCAGTGCCACAGGACAGTGGTGCCCAGCCCTTGTGGCACCTGGGCTGAGAAGCTGCTCCTCTGAGCACCAGGGCCATGTGATGCTGCCATGAAGCACAAAGCAAGACTGGCACCAACTTGGGCCCTTGGGGAGGATTTCAGGAGAGGTGCTGCTCTAGCACCTCGTGGTGGTGTTAGCAGAACACTGTACAGTCCATCTAGTGCTGGTTTGTCACCAGGAACTGTCTCCTGGAGCTGTATCTGTGCAGCAGGAGTCGGGGGTGGCTCAGAGCACATCCTGCCAATCCCCCAGCCCTTTGGCACTGTGGGGCTGCTCTGTCCCAGTGCCCTCAGTTCATGTCACCACTGCTGCCCTGCCCCAAGTTCTGGGGATGAGGAGGGGGATGGAGATGAAGCATGTGGCACTGGATCTCTTCACGAGCACCCCTGGAAGGGCAGCAGCCCCGGCCTTGGCACCGGGCAGCATCTTTGATTAGCCTTAACCAAAAAAAATAAACCCAACAGGTTTTAAAATCTTAATTCAATTTAAAACGCTGTCACTCGCAGTCATGGCAAACACCGAGCAGAGTAATTATTATGCAAATGAGGCAGATAGAAAAATGATTAATAATTGCACAAATTAAAAATTATTGTAAACATCCTGTGACTAGTGATAAGTGCGGGAGGAGCGCGCGCAGGAGGCGGCTCTCTCAGCCAGCTCCTGCATCCTGATTTCCTCATTAGCAGGGTTTAATTAGCAAGGGCTGCGAAGGAGCCGGGTAGCGTCCGGGAGGAAGGTCAGGGCATGGTGTGGGTGGTGCCTGCTTTCAGAGGAGGACAGATGTGCCACCCGGGCACTGCCAGCTCCATCTCCAGGGCCAGGCTCTAAATTCTGATGTCACTGATGAACTGGTTGTGGGGTGGTTTCCCCTGGGTCCTCCCCAGAGCCACCCTGGCCATGGGTCCCTGCAGGCAGGTCCAGGTCCGATCTGCAGCAGCCCCAAAAGGGGACTTGCCAGTGACTGGCAGAGCTTGTTCCCTACAGCAATTAAAGAACTGATTTGTCTGGCAGTTTGTTGCTAATTGCACAACGTTATTTCCCCCCCGCCCCCTCTGCTGGGCTGTTTCACTTTTATTCTTTTGACAGCACGACAATAACAACAATGGGCTTACGGTGGCTAATCGGCTTAGGCAGCACGTTGCTGTGTCAAGGACAGGCAATTAAGCTGGGCCTTGCACATCCTCATTAGATTGTTGTCAGGGAGCTCATGGGTCATGGGTTTAGTGAAGATTAAGAGTCTAATTCCCAGGGCATGACACCGGCTGCCCCCCAGGACCCCTGCCCGCAGGTGGAAGGTGCTCAGGGGGCTCGGCTGGTGCCGAGGGGTCCCCAGGCTCAGGCTGTGTAGATGTGGACCTGGCTCCTCCTCGCTCCTGGCTGGTGTTTGCAGCAGCTCCAGTGAGTGATGTGCTCTGGTCCCAGTTTCCTGCTGCGCTCTCCTATTATTTCCATAATTAACAGGAGCCCGGGATCCATCATTTGGGTTTTCCTCTCCCTGGCAGTGGCTCCCAGTCGCAGGTGCTCGGCGCAGAGCCCGACGGCTGCCTGAGTTGTCCCAGGCTCTTGGTGGGGGACAGGCTGTGCCAGGGCTCCCTTGTTTCAGTCTGGGGGGAAAATGCTTTTCCTGGCGGCTCCTTCACACGGCGGGGCTGGGAAGGAGAACTCCTGAGGCTGGCAGGTTAGTGGCAGTCTATGCAGATGTGCACTTTACCTAATTATTCCTTAATTAGGGACATGCAGAGATAAAAATTACTAATAATATTTACTCTAGACTCTTTTTTTCCCTCCTCCTCTTCTTTTTTTTTTTTAAGTAACCTCTCTTTCTCTCATGCTCATTCGCCGAGTCTTGGTGGAAATAACTTTGCAGATCCCAGTTAATGAATATTTGTAAATGCAAGAACATTCGGCGCCGGAATATCCAGAGGGCATCCTCTCTCTCTGCCTTGTAATTTTTTCACAAGATATTTAATATTTATGGTTCCACAGCCTCGTGAATAAAGAGCCACCCGCAAACCCCCAGGAGCTCAGGGGCTGGGGATATTTATGGCGCTTCCTCTTTTCCTTTTCAATTACAAAGACACCTCACATAATTAAGTGCTAATAACCTTGTTAATCTAAAATTGATACTCTTTCTCCTGGCCATCTCTTAATAGAATTAAAAACAGATTAATAATCAAGGGTAGGAGCTGTGGTGGGTGATTGAGGAGGAGGGGGCACGGCTCTGACCACTCACCGGGGCTGGGACAGGCACCACTGGGGTCGCCGGGGAGCGATGCTTCCCCCGCCCTCTTAACACCGCTCCCCTGTTAAAGACAAACAGCCGTGGTAACGCCATCTCCTAATGAAACTGTTTTATGTTAATTAATTATGTATCAAGGCTCATTTTCATGCGCGGCCCAGCATCGCTTCCCCCTCCGCCGAGCCTTTGATCTGTCAAAGGCTAAACGGGGAGATAAATAATCAAATTAAAAAGCTGCTTGGATGGAAATAAACACGTCTGAGATGCGTTAGAGGAATCGGGCTCTGGGGTCGGGCACCAGTCCCCTGCCCACGTGGGGCGTGGGAAGGTTCCCGTGCCTTGTGCCAAGTCCTGCTGCCACCCCCCGGGGATTGGCACCTTCCCTCTGCATGGTCTCGAGCAGCCTGGTGACCCCTGCATCCCTGAGAATGGCTGCTCATCCTCTATGGGGGAGGAGGAGGCTGGGGAGGGCTTGGTCTGCACAACACTGATGCAAAATTCAAAGTCTGCAGCATTTCTTTCTTGCAGGTGATGAAAAGTCCTGCGGCAGCTCCGGGCCACAGCCAGCCCGTGCCCAGGGTAGTTGGGATGCCAGCAGTGGACACGGATCTGGGATAATTCTGTCTCTAACATTTGTTACACCTAAGCGCAGGCAGATGTGCATCCATATTCATTTTGGAGGAACTTCAGAAGTTCTAACCTCAGCCAAGCCAGCCCGACCCCACAGCCCTCCAGCCTGGGCTCCTGTTCAAGCAGAGCAGAGAGGTGAGGACAGGGACAAGGACTTGTCCTCCACAGCTGCCTGGAGCCTGGTGGCCTGGGATTAGGGGCTGGAGATGGTGGGACTGCTAGGAGCAACAATCCCCTCCAGCTCCTGCCAGGCTCTGCTTTACCTCCTCTCCATTGCCTGCAAGCTTCAGGCCCCTGCCTCAGCTCCTGGGCTGTCAGTGTGAAGCCCACGGTGGTCTCAGCCACTCTGAGGAACTCCAGCAGCAGGGCAGGACCCCCTGCTTGCCTCACCTGCAGCACTGGGAATTGGGTTGCTCTCACACCAACCACCCCAGAGCAGAAACTGCAGATTCTAGTTGGGGAGTGCTTTATAGCAGGAATAAAACCACGCTGGTCTTGCCTTGCCTCTAATTGCCAGCTGATAGATTCCTTCTCTTAGGGTCTAACGCAGTGAGGGATGCTGAAGGGAAAATTAGATGTTCTTGCCTTCTACTGCCACAGCACTGTCCTCACCCTGATGAGGGGACATGGAGCCAAGCTGATCACCCCTGGCTGGACTACCCATGTGCCTAGTGGGTTGCCCAGGAGCATTGTGCCTGGAGCTCAGTCTGTTAATGGCTTGGGAGGGAGTTATTACATTGCAGTGGCTCCTCTTTGGGGTGTTTTGGTGGTGACATTGTGTCTTCTCTCCAGGTGCACCCAAATACGCTGCAGCCCTGGCTCCCCTGTGAGCAGAGCCAGGCTAGTGCTGCGCTTGGATGTTGGCCCAACCCAGCCCTGTTCGAGTGCCATGTTGTGGACCTGGAGAAGAGCCCCACCCTAGGCAGGAGACACAGGGATGCTGCATCCCTCCATGGGCTGGTGCCACTCCAGTGACACAGGTGAGCACCACAAGCTGCTCTGGTGCCAGTTGGGAAGCAAGGAGGGAGGGAGGCAGCTTTGATCCTTGGAGCAGCATTGAGTGACTCCAGCTTGGGCTCCCACAGCACCCTGAGCCCTCTTGGTGTGGGTGTGGGCTGATTTGCCAGGGCACCTTGGCAAAGCCAGCCTCGGGGATGGTGCTGAGATGGACCGGGCAGGGTTGTCGTGAGGCTGCAGCACCCGCCAGAGCCCAGCCAGCCCCGGGAGACCTGGCATCATGTGGCAGCACCTGCCAAGCTGCTCCCTCGCCCTGCTGCTGGGAGGTACAATCAAAGGGAGCATGCCCAGAGCGTTGTGCCCTCCAGCCTTGCCCCAGGCCCTGCCTTTGGGCTTCTGATGCCTTTGCTCCAGCCCTGTGGGTTCTTGTTAATCCGCACATCAAAGCTGCCAAAGGTTCTGGAGAGATCCTCCTGGCAACGTGGGCTGGGGAGGCTCGGAGCTGGGCGGGGGTCTATGGCGCTTACACATGAAGCCAGTGGAGCTGTGAAGGGAAGGTGTGAGATGTTCTGGGGACAAGGGGAGGTGTCAGACGTCCCAGGGACAAGGGGACACCCTTTTGCAGCTCGACCTCCCATGTGCCACACGTGCAAGCAGGGACACAGGGATGTTGAGGGGAGGCAGGACGAGGAGCAGGTGCTCCTGCACACGGGAGAGTTTTGTTTGCCACACCGAGGTCCTCTCTGTGCTGCTGTCACTGCGAGACCGGGTTTCCCCGCTCCCTGTGCCGCAGCTCTGCGTCCCTCCAATGAGCTAATCAGGTCAATGCATTTTTAACATGGCATAGGAAATCTTTATATTTTTTTTGTCAGACTCATTCTTCTCCCTGGTCTCTCCATAGGGGGCTGAATTATTTAATGCTGCATATCAAGCAGAGATGCTTTCCCTTTGCTGGACTGCTGATGGGGCATGTTAGGGCTGGGAGATTGGCAGAGAGCTGGGTGGTGGGGGAACCCATCCTACTGGGCTAATTACCCACAGCCACGTGGATGGAGCACTTGGGTCCCACCTAAAGGTGTCTAAAAAGAGTGAAGGGCTGAGCACCCAGCACCCCTGCCCAGCTGCTACCAGCACTTAGCACTGGTCAGCCCTGCTCTGTGTCTCTGTGAGCGTTGAACAGCTGATGTAGTTTGGGTGCTTGTTTCCATCCTGGACAAGGGCTGGATGAGCAGAGCAGGAGAGTTTGTGCCATGGGTGGGCAGTGCCCACTGGGGCTGTGCCCACTGCAGCGGGCAGAGGTGCCGGTGGGCGTGTTGGTGAGGGGCAGGCTGCGTGTGGCACTCACCACGTGCCAGGTGAACAAGCACAAAGGGCTGGTTTGCGTATCGGGGGGTTTATCTTTTCCATTAATGGCTTTCTAAATTGGTGGCAGTGGAGCAAAAAAACCCAATCTGAACTCGGAGCATGCATGATTACTATTGTAATAACCTTGGCTAATAAGAATATGATGTGGTGTTAGGCTGGGAAAGAAAACACATTTCTCATTAGCTTTTTGATTAATTACTCCACATAATTTCCTAGGGGGACACGCCTGGGACTGATTGCCTTTGCTTTTGACGCGTGGAAGTGGTTTACCTTAACTTAATAATTTTCTCAGTGACATTTTAATGGCAGTCCTCAATTAATCTCTGGTTGGCCAGAGGCAGGGCTGCCTCCCCTGGGCAGAGGGCAGGCCCTCGCCCTCCCCTCGCTCTAAGGGGGCATGTCCCCTTTGCCCACCCTCTGTGGAGTCAAGCAGCCCTCCAGGATCTGCCCGGGTAGTGCTGCCCAGTGGAGGCACTGGGATGGAATGGGGCTGGAGCATCCCATGGTGCTGGAGCCCCCAGTTCTCCCAGCCCTTCCCCAGTGCTGCTGGGCCACCAACCCTTTGAAATCCCGGGAAGGGCCGTGACTGTGCAGCCGTGTGCTCGCCCGGTGATGCTGCCAGGGATCCAGCTGTTAGAAGGCATATGTTTACATGACTTGGAAGCGACCGATTTCCTTCCTTGCATCGGGATATAAATATTTTACAGGAGCTAAAATATTCAAAGATCATTTGATGTTGCCACATGGAGCGGTATCAAATGAGGGTGGGAAGGAGGGGGGGAACAAAGGAGAGAGGAGCAAGCAGAGACTCATTAGTTTCCCTTGCTCAAAATGGGATTAGGCTGCACGTTTCTGCATCACAAAATTACCCAGAACATTGATCTTTGTTTATGGATTCAGCAGCAGGTGCTTGGCTCGTGCCGCCGCAGCACCGCACAGGGCCCTGTCCCACGGGGCTGGGAATGGTCCCAGTCCCAGTGGCCCATCCCACACCTGGGACATGCATCCCGTATGGAGGGAGGGGAGGTCACAGAGGCAGCAGACCCCTTTTAAAAGCAGTGCTTTGTGAGGGGCAGCCCTGGGGGCCAGGAGCAGCTCCCACCTGAGTGGCCTTGTGGCAGAGCCTGCACTCCTGACACAGCCAGCCCCTTCCCGGGAGGGTCAGTGATGGAAATGTTGATGTTTCCATCCAAATGCACGGAGCAAAGCTGCCACTTTAATCTATTCAACAGCATCTCGGGGATTAAAAAGTTGCAGGTGACTCACAGTCCTAAATTGGTAATAGAATTTTGCCTGTAAAATCACTTTACAAAACCCTTGTGGTCCTGGGCTTTGCTGGTTCAGGTTGTGCCACCTCTCACCCAGGCTCTGTCTGCTCAGCACCCTCCTGTGCCTGCTGCTGCATCTCTACCCTTCCTGGGGCTCTGCTCAGGGCTGGCCATGGGCTCCAGTGCCAGCTGAGGGGAGCGCCCACCCCGGGTCAGCTCCCAACACAGCAGAGCAGGTGTGGGCACCTGGTCAGACACAGCTCAGAGCAGAGGGACCCAGCGGGGGGTGACAAGCAGTGCCAAGGGGCTTTTCTGCCTTGGTTTCTTCTGATTGTGATTCTTCTTCTCTTCTCTCTCTCTTCTGGCCAGGGCTGGGCGAGTTGATGAATTATCCCAATATATATTCTGTCTGGGAAGAAAACACATATCATATATATCTTTGACAAGTTATTATTCTTCCTTATCAGAATATGTGCGCATCCAGCCACACCATAACTCACCCTTCTCGTCACTCCTGCAGCCAGGCACGAGGACCCGGGGGGCTCCTCCTCTCCACTCCCGAGGC
>JANHGL010004689.1:0-43425 GCA_024611195.1 Ceyx melanurus | reverse complement strand
AGGTGATCCTGCTCTGGCAGGGGGGTTGGACTAGATGATCTTCTAGGTCCCTTCCAACCCCTGACATTCTGTGATTCCTCCATATGAACACAGCTAGACCACTAACAAAACACTGGGTTAATGGTGTGGCTTTTAGGGCAGACTGGCTATGGGTCCACTTTGAGAGAGCTTTTCCTTTCACCTCAGTAGAAAAGCATGCCCCTGTTTGAAACAGTGAAGTAGACAAAGCCTTGCTGTAGCTATAGAGATGTTAATTAACTAAATGGTGTAGTTCAGTCCTTCACCATCACAGCTTTAATGGTACTGACTCTCATTGCCTGACTTAAGATGGGATTGCAATGTAGTAGATGAATGGCATCCCTCCTGCCTGGTGGTGTTTCTTGGAAAAAAATGAGTGGCTTGAAATACATGTGAGTTTTATCTAGTGACTTCTGCTGTGCTCTGGCATAGTTCAGGGCTTCAGTGCATCATTGGTCATCTGGCATTTTGCTTCTTCCTGCTTTCTGGATGCATGCTGGATTTTCTTGTAAGCAAATGTCTCTTCAAAGACAGGTGTGAAAATGGAGGTGTCAGCGATCACCTCCAATACCTGATGCAGTGTCCATATCAAAGAAGGCAAAAGCCCTGTCATTGACTGCCAGGATGGTAGATCAAGCCTCTGCTTGTGGGAAGGTTGCTCTTTTAAGATGTTATCAGGGTGTAGGCTGCTGAGCAGGTTGCAGGTAGGTGTGAGTGCACCCTGCTCCTGATGGCTGGAGGCCCCACACTGGATAAATTCATGTCCCTCTACAACAGGTTGTGATTTCTGCTGGCCTGGGGCAGACTGGAAATTGTCCCTTTGGGTCTTCTCTGCAAGGGGAGGAAGTTCTGTAGTCGCTGCTGGAAGCAAAGTGACTGCTCAGCTGCAGACAAAGCCTCTATCCCAGAAGTGGGCTTTAGCTGATGACATGTTACTTGTCAGCATAGGTCTGGCTGACCACTGTGGCCTGAATTGCATGAATTGCAGCATGTGTACAAGAGCTTTGGCACAGGAGACCATGGAAAGATACTCCACCCCGACAGGAGAAGGCTGACAGGTTGCCTGGCTCCTTTTTCTGCTAGTATGGTTTTTCCACATAGAATTTCTTCCCCACTGGCTTTGCTATACATGGCTCAAGCGTTTAATGGATTTTCAGAGAGACTTATCACAGACTTCTTCCTCTGGATGTGGGGTGTTCAGTCTTTGGGTTTATGTGTCCTCTCTATATTTTTGTTTAGGTAATGTGCAAGGTACTCTTCAGTTTGCATCTAGGGGTAGTAACCTAATCTCAACAGAAACTAATCTAGGACTCCTCTGTATAATTTCTGAATGATTAAAGGAAGTTCTGCTTCCCTTTGATTCCTGGGATGGTTTTACATGTGTGCTTGTAAGAGAGAGAACTAGAGAAAACAGTCAGTAAACAATGAACAAAGTGTGAAAAATGATTATAAACAAAGGCTCTTTTTATTTTGACCTCTGGTAGATTTCAGATTCTTTATTTAATTAACTAGGAATTTGCCTGGATTACAGAAGTGATTCCATTTCAGATACTCAATTTTATATAAAGATAATTTGGTCTTTGAATTGGACACATTTGAATGTAGTGTGAAGTAGAATGCAGCAATAGATCTGTTTTCTTGCGTGTTTTTTGTTGGTTTGGCTTTTTTTCTTCTTATTGGTAGCTCCTTTTTATTCATGGGCTAATCTTGATCTGCAGAAACGTTCACTATTCTCTTGAATATTTGCTGAAGGGTTTGCTAGGTCAGTGTGTGATCTTTTCTACAGGTCACTCAGTGTACATTACTCATCATCTGTGCTGTGTGATCAGTCAGCTGAGTCCCAGTGTATCATCATCTTGGCTTGAACTGGATAAGCAAGGCTTTAAAAAACATAATAAATAGGCAGTAATGACATTCTTGCAGGAATTTTCAGATAAGCTATTGTTTTTAGTACAATCTAGGAAACTATGGTAATTTGGTTGTATAAAATAAAAAGGCTGAGGTATAAAAGTGTATAATAATGGGATTTCAGCAGTGACAGTGAGGAAAATTTACCTCCTGTATTTGTGAATCACTTTGGGGTTTTTCATTATCTCTATAGTCAACAGTTTGTGAACTTTGAAAGTAACTTCTGAATGACATCCTTTGTGTTTATCATAATTCTAATGTGTTTTGATTACACACTGCATTAACCTCTGCTTAAATCAAGCTTATTAATCATGCTGAGAAAAGGTCATTAACATCTCCCAGACCAAATGCTGTATCCTCAGCTAATTATAACTAATTCATTAAAATGATGTGACCTGTTTCCACTGGGATGTAATCCAGTAGGCAATTCTTGGCATCTTTTAGTCCTATAAAGCCAAGGCATCCTGAGCTGTGTTGAATTTAGAGGACATAAAGATTATTTTTTACATTAACCTTGCTTGAAATTTACCACATCATACTCTATACATTATGAAGGTGCTAAAAAAAAACAAAACAAACCAAAAAAACCCCAAACAAACAGAAAAAGCTTTCCTATTACATTTTTATCTGTAAGCAGAACATTTCTTCCTTTCAATTTTAAATGCCATTTGTTTACAGAGTAATTCTCTGAGTCTTCTTCTGTAATAATTTTCTGCAATAGCATGGGAGGGACCAGAACTGCCAGATAAGCAGAACCAAAGAGGCTGCTTGGAGTGCTGGCACTGCCCTTGACATCATGGTCAGTGGTGAAATGAATGCTTATTCCTGGGGAAGAGGTTCTTGATCAGGTTAGGAGATCATGGGCCCTATTGAAAGACTGTGCTGGGGCATTTTTCTTCCTATGAATGTCAGGCCATTCTGTAAGCACAGATATGTGAGCCATTGCTTTTCTCTTATAAAGCCTCTTCTCTATTTCTTGCAGACACATCAGCTGGATCTCTCTGCTCACTACCTGCGTCTCAAATTCCTGATTGAAAACCAGATCCAGTTTTATGTACCAAAGCCAGAGGAGGATATCTATGAACTGGTAATGATACCTACTGAGCAAAATTAAATGACACTTGATAGGACACTATTAATTAGTTTTTATCTGACGTTTGTAATATGCAGAGTTATGCTTTTTAACTTACAATTATAGTGCTTTACAGACCATGGCAAATTGGCCTACAGTAATCTCTCCAAATATTTCATCTTGAGAAGAGAGTTGGTGTTTAACTTATGTTTGCATATGTGTGTGTCTGTGTGGAAGAGAGAAAGGAGGAATAGCCACAGGTAGTGAGTGAAAGTAACTGTAACATACATTTAAGTTTACCTTCTCTCAAGGTTGCCTTATTCTGTTGTTTATCTTGCTTTTGGTGTTTTTAGAGACAGTGTTGATGCCTGAGTTCTTAATGTTCCCATCACTTTACCTGGTTTTTAAAGAGGAGGAAATGCAGAACTAGTTGGGTTTTTTTATGGTTTGTTGTTTGTTTGTTGGGTGTTTTTTTTTACCTTACCATTTTCCCCTAAATGGTAAGGTAAAAGTTGAGGTTAAAAAGCTCTGGAAATATACCTGAGAATATACTTTCCTAATTGCTTCAGTTGGATGTTTTCATATCATTCATCTCAAAAGCAGACTTCAAAGGAATTTTGAGATGAGAGATTAAAAAAAAGACCAAACAGAATTCGTGTCATGCTTTAAGATTATGATTTTACACATGCATGCCATAAAGATGTTTAAACTCATTTTCATTGGTGGCTTTTTCATTTATAAAAAATAAATCTTTGATAGTTATGGATTCTTTTGTTCATTTATCAAATAAGTTCTGGGATTTGCCATTAACACTGTAAAAAAAAAATCCAAAGTGATAAAGTGCTAGTGGAGTACTAAAACTGGTAAGTGAATTATATTTAGAAAAAGCTAAAACTCAAAGGAGACAGATTTTAGCTTTCATTTTCTGGAAGGACTTTAGTGACTTGTTGAGAGGATGTAGTATTGACAAAGTCATCAGTTATTGTCTATTCAGAAAAAAGATGAAGTTAAACCAAAAATCTGTAGTCAGTGGGATTATGTACATGCTGAAAGACTATAAAATTGATAGATGCAATAGGGTTATATCTAACACATTAAAAATAAAACTATATATATATTAGTTTGTTTGCTTGTGTATGTATGAGCTTGTTTAATGAGAAAATTTGAGTTACTTTATATAAAGTGTTTAATTAAATTATTCCGGTGCAGCAGGAAAAAACTAGTGTCTCTATTTTTGTAGTGTCCCAAATAGCTGTTTCTGTTGTCATCACCTTGCTAGAGCTATTTTCCATCTGCTAAAATGCAGAGTAATTTCTTAGGCATATGCTCATTTTTCTTGCAGAATATATCAGGTATATTTAAATAAGAAATTGAGATTAAATGACTCTTCTCTAATACGTAATATTTGCAGTTAAACAGATGGGTAAATGCTGTTATAAGGAGGAGATAAAAATACATTTTTATTAAGGAAACACTTTACTGATAATTTAGTCTTCTTTTTTAAAGAAATAATTTAAATACTACAGTCCAAATGCTGATGTCACGTAGTTTCAAAATGTTAATTATTATGAATTGCTTTTTTACACACTCATAGGAGCATGTAAATAAAATGAATGTTTACTTGTGGGCTCTCATTCATCTGTGGGATGTTTTTTTTCCAAAGATGAAAGTATGTCTTAAGCATGAGCCTGTGCTGTGGAAGAAACAGCTTCAAACCTGCACTCAGCAAGAGGTTTCCAGTCTGTCAAGGCTTTTGTACAAGGGCTAAGTCAGGGCTGGATCCAAAATATGTCAGCTCAGAGCCTCTAAATATCTGACTTTGTCTAGAAAAGCAGGATTTTGCTGCCTCAGGTGGAATGACAGGCCCCAGTGCAAGCTCCTTTGTTTGGAGCTTGGGGCAGGACCCATGTACAATAGCAAGCCACACAAGACAGGACAACCTAAGTGGGTTAAAAGTACAAAATGTGTGAGCTGTGGTGGAGGGGTGTAGCCCTGATGAGAGGTTGTTTAGCTCCTGAAAAGCAGAATGAATTTCACCTGCCTGTGTAGGGTTATTACCTAGGTGTGAATTTGGGGTGATCTCCCTGGAGGGATGTTAATGACCATTTCAAAGACTTTGGGGCTTTTCTCAGTAAACATAGGCATAAATGTATTAAAGATGAAATTTCACATTAAGAAAGAGCTGCATATTAAATCTGTTAGTCTTCTAGCTATCAATATATATATTTAACAAACAAAATCTCTCCTTGTGATTTTTAACTCTTGCAATGTCTTAATCGAAATAAAATAAAAACTTTAAATGATGACTACTCATAGTAGGAAACAGGAATATAGGAAATAGGAAAATAGGAATAGAATATCTGTTTCTTATGCACTCAAAATGGTATTAACCAAATGAAGTAGATGTATCCTTTCTTGTATGATGGTGATAGTAAAACATTGCTTCCTCCTCTTTAACTATGTTCTTATAATGAAGCTTTTTGACACTGCTAATACATCTCACACATGGAGAACTGATAAATAATGACCACAGTCCATTTCTTCTGCCTGTAATTAAAAAAAAATCTGTTCAAAATTATTACAATTGATGTGTCCTCTCACAGTAACATATTTTTGTGTTTTTTGTGTTTTTTTTTTATTCAGCTGTACAAAGAAATAGAAATCTGTCAGAAAATTACACAGCACATTCAAATAGAGAAGTCTGATACATCCTCTGATATTTATGGTGAGTTTCTCCTTGATTTTTTTGGTTTTATTCATTCCCACCCCCTGAGGGTGTCCTGTGGACTCCTAGAGCTAGAATCTGACATACTGTACAGATCTGTGCATAAAACATAAATCAGAAGTCCTCCCTGTGTAATTTCAGCAAAATCCCTAATCCTTACATGCAGGTGGTCATATTTCTTAGCTTTCAAGTATTTCAAGTTATGGGCTTCCAGTCTGTTGAGTTTGCCTTTTGGTCTGGCAATTACAGTTCTGCAGTGTATTTTAAAGTTATTTGTGCAGCCTACCCTGCAGGAAGCCAATCTGCATCTTTTTACTGTTTATCTAAATATTCTGTTTTAATGACTAGGATAATTCTGAATCCCCAAACTGCTTATTATACAGCTGCAGGCCATCTGAATATTGAGGTCTGCTAGAAAGCAATGGCCTTGACTGTGGTTTGAATATTGAAGGCCTAAGAAAGAAATAGTAACCAGCACAGCGTTGGGCCTAGTTGTGATAATTATACCATGCCTCAAAGCACTGCCAGAGTTGGGGGTGTTGTGGCATTTCCTGTTTATTTCTTTTTCTTCTCTTTTTTTTTTTTTTTAAGTGATAGAAGGGAAAGACCATGAAATGCATTGTCATGTCCTGTGAAGTGAGATAATCTATGTGAGATATGTCTGGTCATTTACATGTGTGCAGGGGAGCAGAGGTGAAGTGTTGATCCTGGCTTGGTGCTTGGGAAGGTTAGGGTTCCTCCCAAGATCCTTTCCCATCCTGTATGTTAGGTACATTTGAGATTTTAGTTCTTTTAGTCTCTTTATAGAGTTTAGCATTGCCAATACATACTTTTACAACTGAGAGAGAAAATCTACAGCACATTCACAGGCTATGGCAACATGAACACCAAAACTTTGAACTTTAGGCATAGGGTCATTTTCATGGGGTTGCTTAAGGGCTCTTGCTACTGCTTTTGTTTCCAAAAGAACCTAGATCAATAATGTGAATGCACAGTCTCCAAGCATCTAAGCACCTCTGTGAGTCTTTGTGTGAGCAGGGCTGCCTTAGAGACTGGTTCTCAGTCAGCTGGGCAGCACTAAAGGCCCAGCTTCTCACAAGCTGGGAACTTCAATTGCTAGAAATGGGGACAGGAGGTAGTACTGAAACTGGATTTCTAGACTGCTAAGGGACTTCTTATTCTGATAATTGCTTGTGTTTTTTCTTTGGAGGAGCTTTGTTCAAGCCTCATACTTCTTGCCTATTTTAAAAACATATGTCCAAATTCCCTTTTGCTTGATTCCTCCAGAAGAACTGGTTAAGTCTTCATTTTGAAAATGGATGAGATTATGAAAATCATTGCTGACATTACTTGTTGCTGTTGCTAGTACACCAGCTATAGCTATAATAATACTTGTAAAGGACCTTGACTTTTCAGTGTGCCTGTGGTGAGGCACTCCTGGAGTGTCTGGCCAGCATGTTGGACCTTGCCAGCATTAGACTTGTCAGTGTGATGCTGTTGCTGATGCACATATATTCTTGCCACTTTCACTGGTACCAGTCTTTTTGCAAAAGTTGTGTAAGCAGAAATCAGGGCACACCAGCAGTAAGAACCTATTGCTTCCAACTCCTGTATGTACTGGGAACATGCTGTCATTTTTGTTAGCAACTGTCTGTCTCTGGTGCTAAGGTAATTTTAATTATCAGGAATTTGTTCAGGTATTGTGCTGGTTTTGTGAGTCCTTGTGTAATCACAGATGCAGACTTTTGTTCTTCTGTCATCAAAACTTTGCAGTGAAGGAAAGGCTCTGTCTGGGTCACCACCCATCTCTTCACACCTGTGTTTCAGAGTCCCTGCACAGTTTGATAATCATCTTTTTGGCAGTGTTACCAGCTTATGCAATTGCTGTCACTTCCACCCACTCCTGCCCTTCCTGTCGTGCCATGGTAGTACACGTGTTTGTGTGGAGCACCTGCAGAATTCAGATGGATTCTGTACATTCATACTATATGTGTGTATGTGCAAACTACACATAACTATTTATGCACATCACAGAGGTTGGAGTTGGAAGGGACCTCTGGAGATGATCATCAAGTCCAACCCCCCTGACAGAGCAGGACAAAACTAGGGCAGATCACTCCAGAAATGAATCCAGGCAGGTCTTGAAAGTCTCCAGAGAAGGAGACTCCACAACCTCTCTGGGGAATCTGTTCCAGTGCTCTGTAACCCTTACAGTAAAGAAATTCTTCCTCATGTTGAGGTGGAACTTTCTGTACTGGATTCAGCCACATCACAACTGTGGAAATAAAAGTTTATCCATATTTGGAGTATGGTCACATACCTTGACTACAGAGGGGTTAAATGTATTTGTGAGATGTCTGTTTCAAAGCTTTGCCATCTCATCTCTTAAAGGTGATGACAACACATATAATTACTCTTTACACCCATTCTGCTGTGGTTTTATGTTTTTGTTGTTTGTTTGTTTGTTTTTTTTTTTAATGAAAACCCAATTAAAAAGAAATTATATCTGCCCTTAGCCCTCACAGACTGGAGGAGGCAGAGGTCTTTCCATGGAGGAGAAAGAGAGTTTGAGACTGCTTGGAAGTGCTAATCTCTTCACAGCTAGCCACCATGAGTGCCTGAGATACAACTCAGCCTTCTTTTAAGTGTATGGCAGTTGGCTGCAAAACAGCATTTAGTTGAAAAGGGGTGATGGTATCAGTTACTGGTAATTTGTGCTGACTCAAACAGCAGTCTTGGACATGCTCCACTGTGCTTCTGGTTAAGGGTTTTCCAGGTAGGCTTTGCAGTGATGACAGCCAATAGCTATTCTTTTTTTTTTTTACAACTGTTTTTTTGTTTAGTCAAGAGGTTTTCACTCTGCCAAAGTTGGTGTGTTGAGAGAGCTACACAAATCTCATTTTATTCAGACTGAGGAGCTCACATACAGATTCTAAGTAGCTCAGTAAGTCACGATGGGCCATATGCTCCTTGATTCTAGGCTGCCACATTCATCTCCCTCCTTTGTTTTTTTCTGAATGGTGAAAAAATAACTTCTCCTACATAAGCACCAACTTGAAGGGAGTCCTAAAGTCAGAATAGGCTCCCAGTACATCTGCTTCTTCTTGGCTCGGGCTGATTCCATGTCAAATAAACATCGCCTCCCAGAGGTTTGTAAATGTTTTTCTAGTCAGGAGAGCAAATGGCTGCCTACAGAAGGGCAAATGTTCTGCTTTAGATAATTCTCAACAGTAAATAAATAAACAGTATTTAACTAGCCACATTGTATTTCCTTTACACATTGTTATCTTACATAGTGTCAAACACAAATGGCAGGAAAATCACCAAAAGCAAATGTAGCAGTACCATTTGCACTGTTTCAATTAAGGCTGTGGCAGTACTTCCATTATCAGGCTGGTCTGTGGGTCTCTAATGTAGCTGTAATATGTGCACTGAGCTAAGACTTAGCAAATAACAGGTCATGCCTGGACCAGCTGAGAATAGAAAGGGGGAGAAGGGGAAGCAGCATTCTGACAAATTCATCCTGTCCAGGAATTATTTTTAAAAAAAGTAAAAGTTGGCATTCTGCTTTAGCAGGCTTTGTTTTGCTTTGTCTGAGTTCAGGATGTCGTATCAACCATAGCTCTCTGTTCTCTGTCTTTTGTCAGTTTGGGTCACAAACCACATCTCTCTGCAGCCTTTGTCTGCAAACAGCAAAACTTCTTGAAGCTGCCTTTTGTGGCAGGAGAATTGGAAGTCTGTTCCAACATTTTTCAGCTGTGGTATCTTCAAATACAGCTGTGGATAATTTATATATAAAATCAGAAATTCAGTTCAAGTTTTTCTTAATGCCACTTATTTATTTAACTTTATGTTTGTAAATGTATATGGGAAAAGGAAGGAATTCATAACTGCTTGCTGCAGGGACAGCATAACCATAGAATCCCAGAATGGTAGGGATTGGAAGGAACGTCTGGAGATCATCGAGTCCAACCCCTCTGACAAAGCAGGAACACCCGGGGCAGGCCACACATGAACAGATACAGCCAGGGCTTCAAAGTCTCCAGAGAAGGAGACTCCACAACTTTCTGTGCAGCCTCTTCCAGGCTGTCACTCTCACAATAGAGAAGCTTTTCCTCATGTTGAGGTGGAAATTCCTGTGTTTCACCTTGCTACCATTACCTCTTGTCCTATCACAGAGCACAACTGAGAAGAGACTGGCCCCTTCTACTTCACACCCCCCCTTCAGGTATTTGTAAACATTAATAAGATCCCTCTCAGTCTTCTCCAGACTAAACAGCCCCAGGTCTCTCAGCCTTTCCACATAAGAGAGATGTTCCAACACCTTAATCATCTTCTTAGCTCTCCATTGGACTCTGTAGTATTTTCCTGTCCCTCTTGAACTGGTGACACCACAACTGAACTCAATACTACTGTCCACCAGGATGCCAAGGTCCCTCTCCATGGAGCTGCTTTCCAGTGAGTCTACCCCTGACCTGTACTGGTACATGGTATTGTTCCTCCCCAGGGGTAGGACTCCAAACTTACCCTTGTTGGATGTCATTAGGTTTGCCTTTGCCTAACCTTACGTGTAGTGTGTGCAGTTGACAGGACATGCTGGAAGTGGTTGGCTTTTTCTAACTGTCTCACTGGGTATCCCCATAGGTTTCTCTCTGTCCTCTGTGGAAGAAGAAGGGATTCGTCGGCTGTATGTGAATGGTGTGAAAGAGACAGGCCTAGCTTTCAAGAAAGGTAAAAGACTTTTCAAATTGCTTTTGTTATTGTTTAATCCTGATATAGATTATGAGTTTATTGGAATGGGAGCTTTATGAACACACCAAACCAGGGTCTGAGTCCAAAACAGATCGTGGTGTTTTGGGGAAGAACCTGAGATACTGCATCCATATACATACAGCCGTTGGCTGTTCTGCTTTTGGGACCAGCTATGCTAAATAGTCAACCTCTTCTTATTTTGAGTTGCCATATATGTAGGAAGGTCAGCATGTCCCTTGCAGTTAGAAAGAGGAGCAGGGACCCTCTGAAGTCAGTCATGGACAGATAAACGGGTTGAGTGCTGTCTGCAGCTGGGATTACTGCCTCTAGCTGTGCTTCCAGCATTTATGGGAAGCATGACAGCACTTGGACCAGAAACCAGCAGAGATAACTAGGCTGCTGGGCTTCTCTCTGGGCAGAGCAAGATATGGTTTAACTGCAGTTCACCCAAGCTGAGGTCAACCCAGACACTGCCATGCCTTTACTGCTTTTCCCATTCATTGCCCTTTCCAGTGTGCTGGCACTGCTGATCATGGGATGGGCTGGTCAGGGAGCTGGGGTGTTGAAACCTAAACAGATTGAAAGTATATAAAGGGGAGCATGAAGAGTGAGAAGAATCTCATCTCTTCATAACTCGGTGTATGCAAAGTCCTCAAAAACATCTTCAGAGTTCTCTTGGCAAGTGGTTATATGGTCTTGCCGAGCTTATTCCAGCAGTAGATTGTTGCCAAAAGCAATGGTAGCTGGTCTCCCCCAAACAGCTCCAGCCCTCTGCCTTTTGCTGACTGGCACTCTGATGAGCCGAGTCAGCTCACTGTCTTGACAGAAAACTGCTGTGGCAGAAATGCCTGGCTGGTTTGATGACCTGCTAGCAACTTGAGCTGCCTTGTGTTGCAATGAAGAGAGTGCCAGAAGTGGCACGGTGGAGGGACAGGGCAGTGCAGACAAACTGGGGAGGAATAAGCAGGGGGCAGGGAAGGGAGTTCTGGCTGCAGGGAGCCTGGAGTCTTGCTCAGCTGTAACCTCTAACCCTAACTTCACCCTGACTTGGTTGTGGAGGCTGCTGTGTACATCTATGAAGCTAGAAAAGCCCATCTATATCTTCCCTTTCCCTCCTCACCCACCTCAGTCCCACACCATTCCCTGGTTGACTGGTTATACTGCCAAAAGCCCTGACTGGGGGCTGAGGGTTGGCTTTCTGCCAGCCTGCCGTGGGGAAATAAAGCCCTGTGGGTTTCCTGTAGGAAACAAAAAGAATATGATGTTAAGAATGTGGGGGGTTCAGCAGGGCTTCCTTGTTTTGCTTTCAGTTAATGTTTGAACAACAATTTAAAGGAATGTATGAACATAGACTGCCTCCTGTGGGGCTGAAATGCTAAGACATGCTTTCAGTGATAAGCTACTCTTCATAATTGATATGAAACATCACTTCTCTGTGAGCAGAACTTGGCAGGGTATTGTGACAAGATACCTAGAGTTAGCAGAAAGCAGGGAGGAAACTCTCTTCCTCTCATCATTTATGTCCATGTTTGCATTGGACTGCACTTCCTATAGTAAGTCTAACCAGATGAGATATGGCGTTTCATTTTTACTGTTTTCTATATTTAAAAAAAATTTTATTTTCTCCTCATTTTTTTTTCCTGTTGGTCTACATTAACTAGGACACTGCTGGAATTTGAGGTGCTTGATTGTACTGAGATAGACATGATACTTTACCCCAAATGATTCAAAACAAGGTTTATGACAAGTAAATGAAGCCCCAGGCAGGATGTTTATGGTTGCAGGATATTAATGTGCTGCTATTATGACATGGCATCACTAAGTAGAATAAATGAAATAATGTGAAATGCTTGACTTGCCTTGTTTTGTCCTTGTTTCAAGTATGATTTTACAGTCCATTTACTTTGTAGCTATTCCTTCTAGTTCATTTTATTCTCTCCAAAACTGCATGCTACACTACAGTTTCTGGACACAATTACAGGCATTTAGAAAAATCTCCCTTTTTCCTAAAGAAGACCAAAGCTCTTTAACTTCTTCCCTTCCATGTGTCTGTCTTTAATGCAGGTAATCTGTTTCCTGGAGGGGGCAGCTGAGCTCTGCTCACAGCTCAGGCTGAGTCAGGCCTTTCAGCAGGCTTTAAAGGTGTCAAGACTCAGCCTTTGCATGCTTGCCCAGCCAGAGGACTGCATAACACAAGGGAGGTCACCTGCACAGAGCAGCTCTTTGGACCATGTAAATTCCATCTTTCATCCCTGTAAATGCCAGCATGGTGACTGGGATGCCAGAGTGGTCCCATTGGTGCAGAGTATGCATTCCCACCAGCTGTGCCCAGCATGACAGCTATCAGCAGGGATGCCTGATGGGGACTGACTGCCAGTGTCACCCTCAAATGGAGATAAGAGCTGCAGTGGCAGGAGCAGCTCTGATGATTGGGGCTGCCAGCACCATCATGCCCTGGCATGCTGCTGCATAAAGATTATTTGAGATAAAACCCTAGTCCATCTTTCTGCTGCTAGTCAGAAGGTGGACCTGGCTGGCTGAGGGGAAGGTCAGGTTTCCTGCAGCACCTCAGAGGGCTGCATATCATCTGTTGGCATCCCCATGTCACCCCTCAAGCAAGTGTTTCCTCTCTGTAGATCTCCTTTTTTATTTTCCCTTGGGTGCTGGAGCTATAAATAACTCCTGAATTCAGATTGGAAAAAACCAACCCATGACTATCTTACCAAGTGTTAAAATACGCCTTTTGAAGATCTGTGAGCTAGGATGTGATTCATATAGGGCCAGAGAGGAGGATATCTGAAGTCCTACACTATACACTCCAGCACATGGGGAATGTTTACTCTGCTCCTAAGTGTATGGGTAGGTGCCCACTTCCAATAAAAGCCTTTACTAGTATGGAATATTAAAAGCAAGAATCAAGCCAGCCCAGATACTCCATCCTTCCCCTGTCCTGTGTGCAGTGCCTCAGCAGTCTGATTCTGTCCTTCAGTATGTATTTATTTATGTATGTTGTGGGGTGGCTTGCTGTACAGCAGCTGTTCCTTTGCAGAGTGATGGGAAGAAGTGGGTATTGTGTTGCTGGCACATTGTGAGGGGCTTCCTGGGCACTGACCTCTTCAAAATAGTACTGGATTACCAGCCTGACAACAGATCTCTCAGAACTCCATCAAATTTCAGTATCATTTGCAGTCATAAATGTTTTCTTTATGTCTAGACATAGCACTGTCTGGCACTTTATAAACACCTGACTGAGCTCCTTGATGTCTGTGGGTAACAAAAACATTACTGTGCAAGTCTTACCTGTTCCTTTCTGTGTTACAGGCCTGAAAGCTGGTGATGAAATTGTGGAGATCAACAAGAAAGCTGCTGAGGATCTGGACTCAGCTTTGCTGAAAGATGCCCTTGTTCAGCCTTCTCTGTGTCTCACTGTGCGCACCTATCCTGAGATAGAGGAGGGGCAGAAATTGATGCAGCCACCACCACGTCGCTTGGAAAACCCATCTGACTGCAGTGACAGCACTCTGGCATTTGCTGGGAGCAACCAAGGTATTGGGTTCAATGGAATGGAATTGGGACAGCAGGAAAGCTTGTGCATCATGGCTTCTATTATTTGCCTGCTAAGTGTTATTTGCTGGCTTCTAAATGCCCCCTGTACTTGAAAAGAGAAGAGTACACTGGAGGTACCTGCTTGCTTTAGTTTTTTGGAATAATTAAAAATACTGGAAAAAATAATGGAGTGGCCAAAAAGAAGTAATTTCTACATAACCAAAGCTATTCTAAGCTGAGATAAATTTTGACTTTTAGTCAAAAGTAAGTGACACCTGTGTATGTCAAAATACTTTGTTTTCTCCCCAGAGTAAATGCTTCAGAAATGTTAAAGGAATGTTTTGACAACTATGAAACCATTTTGTTTGGAGCATTTGAAATAAAAAGCTGGAGTAAGAGGGGGGGCTGTTAATACACTTGAGTGGTGTTAAAGTCAGCCTTCTGCCATTATATATCTGATTGCTGCAGTCACTCAGTGTAGGGGATTCTGGGATGATCCTGCATGCAAACGAGCTAACTGAGAAGCAGTGTGGGTTACCATCAGTAGTATGATGCTGATCTGGAGGTCAAGAGCCACAGTGAAAGATAGTTTGCTTGGGCTTGGTACCAAGCTGGCTCATGTCTGCCTGTAAAGGGTCTTGCTTTTCAGCATTTCTGGATGCTGCTCTGGTTTTGCTTGAGATAGAGTTTGTAAGCAATCTAGCTAACTTTTCCCAGTTAGGCTTTTGTGCTGAACACTTGAGCTCATCTTGTACAGTTTTATAGCCAGCCACAAGATGCCCCCATTTCCTACTTAACACCAGCTCTTTGCAGGCCCCATCCTTTTGTCACTGCCTGCTCTTTTTCACTGAAACCCCAAGTGCTGAGTCCTCATACCTCGACTTTTCACTGAAGTGAGTGTCTACCCTGGGGGCAGAGATTTGGGAACAGGGACTTATGTATTTATGCAACACAGCGACTGCTAAGGCAGAGCAGTCACATTTCCTAACAGTCTCAGCAAGCAGTTTCCCTGCCACTGTGAGCTCTCTGCAGCATTATTTTGAGGGTCTTTGAGGGGTCCTTTTCCTCGCTGAGGGTGAGATTAGTGAATGGTTTGCCAGATGTGCCTGAAGAGCCTAGCATTTGTCTTTTAACATTGTCCAGTAATAACTCCAGATGCCTCACGTGAACTGAAGACATAGGACACAAGTGATGGACTTGTCAGGGCAAAATCAGACCTCCCTCCTCAGCTGCTTAGTAGACAAGACTTCTGTGTGCTGCTCTCAACTTGAGTCATGTCTATCCCCTTTTGACCTTCCCCATCAATTTCTCTCTATTTAGGTTCTTGTAGAACACAGTGTTTTACTGAAGCCTTTCTTCTTCTGGCTCTTACAGTTTTTCAGGGATTTGTTACCTAAAATGGGATCCACATGAAATTTAAAAAAGGATTCAGTGCTTTTATTTGGGAAGTTGTGGCTGTATCTTAGATTTTTGGTCTTGGCTCCACAGCTTCTAGGAGAGAGCAGTCAAGTATGAAATACCCACTGACCCATTTATTTGTGTCCTTGTTGGTTACAGGCAGTTTGCCTGGCTAGGCAAATCAGCTCAGTAATTTCTGTGGCATGCTTTATTTATAGCATGCGGATTTTTTCTTTGGTCCTGTAGCCCTCCTTTCAGCAGGGAGGTGAAACATTGCTGGGCCAGAATGCCAGCAGGTATAAATCACCTGTAGGTACATCCATTTTCCAGAAATTCAGGGTCTGCTTGACTGATCATGCTGATGTCCTATCATTATCTTCCTCATTAGCAATTCTTCATCAGCTATGAAGGTGGCAAAGGGTAGATTTTTTTTGTATAAGGCAAATCATATTGTGTGTTTTCAACAGAAAGATGCTGTGTTACTTTTTTTTTTTAAAGGAAGCTTTCCTGATGCCTTATTACTCAGTGAGAGTTCTGGCTCTTGACCTCTCTCAATTGACTGCCAAGGCTCCTGTTAAATAAGATGTCTCTTAACATCTGTTTCATTTTCTATAAATGCCTTGTATCTACTGAGGGTGAGATCTCTGTGGCAGCAGTTACTTCATTGTGTTTATTTAACACGTTGTTCTTGAAATCACCTTGGATTTTATATCTCTAATTGTTGTGAAAAATAGAATCTTGGGTACAATACATACTTTCCTCTGGGAATTCATGCTGCATCAGGCTTGCAGAATCACAGGTTTTGTTCCTTTCATCTATTGCTGTTTTTCCTAGCTTTCAGTTTTCTGTCCTGCTAATTCAGTCTGCTTAAATCTGTTTGAGGAGGACTAAGTCTTATTCTGTATGGAGCCCTGCAACATGTTTTCCTTACTGCCTACAAGGATCAGTGAGAGCTGTCTCCCTGTGAGGGGTGTTTGGGCTCCCCATTCTGCTCCTGAAAACTGAAACAAACTTTTATTGCATTCTCAGAATGGCCACTATTTTTTATTTCATCCTTGTCCTATCAAGGGTGCCCTTAGTCCAGGTAACTTGGATTTCAGAACAAGCTGAGACTAAAGGCAGTGTTAATTTCTTCAGGGTTATTTTCCTGAGGCAGACAACTAATTTCATACCTTTTGTGACATGTTAAAATATACTGTTATCTTTCAGTGCTTAATTCCAGGGGTATTTACTGCGGTGGCAATCTGGGGGTTTTGCATGCAATTAATCCAAGATATGTAGAATTGATGTTCACAAGATCTGTCCTTCTAAAAGCTTGAAAGCCAAGATCAAGGGTGTTGCCTCAGAATTGCATTCAGGGGTCTCATTCCTGTCTTTTCACAAGTCTGTCTGAGCTTCTGTTGAAATGAGCAGCGTGGCTGTTAGCACCTGAGTTTTCACATTGAGGCTTTAGGTTCCTTACCTTACCCATCACATTTCAGCTGCAATAGGCAGACCTGCTGCCTTACCCCTGTATTGCATCTTCACATTTTCTCTGTGTTCCTGCTCCCTCTGCTGGCTCCGAGCCCCTGAGGCTGAAGCACTGGGCTCACTGGAGGAAAGGATGGGCTTTCTCATCTCAGTGACCCTGGTTTCCAAGCTCCCTGAGCACATGCTTCATTTTTTTACATCTATGAAAACTCCTGTTTATTCTAAAGGGGCTACTGAAGCATATTGCAACTGTTTGACTAAGCTCCTGACCTGGGAAGGATGAAAAGTGACTGTGGTGCAGTTGGTACAGGGAAGGTTTTGTTGAATCTGCATTTTTCCCAGAAGAGTGAATACACTGAATGACATTCAGCATAGATTTTTCAATATTTGAGCAATTTATTACCTAGATGAAATTGAAAGGGAAGCGATAGAGTTCTGACAAAAGGGAAAAAGAATTATGGGTGGTCTTGCTCTGTAGCACTCTAGGAAAGGCAAAATTCCCTAGTTTGTTCCTATACTGTTTTTCATTGTTTGGGTGACTGTAAGTGTGGTAGCTGTATCTGGATTTTACAGGTCTTTAGAGATGTTATCAACTCAGTGGGTCTTCCCAATGGGACAGAATGTTTTCTTTTATTTTTCAGTGTTTCAAGGCTAACCAGAATTCTTCTAAAAAAACCAACCAAAAACCAACAACACAAATGCATGCTTACCTTATTTATTGTAGATATATAGATGAAACTTTGTCTCAAACAAAAATGTCACCTGAGGCATAGTTCCCTATAAAATTGTTCCATTTATGACAGACCCTCTTTGGAAAAATACTCTTTTGTCACAGCAGCATTTAGAAATGCCACTTTCTGTTTAAGGAAATTGCTGTTGAACTGCCCAAGTAAGTGATGCTCTTCTCTTCTAAGACTGCAGTCAAACATGAGCTGCTGCCAGACTTTGGCCACTGAAGCCTTTTGCAGAACTACTTGCAGGAGCACAGACACCCGAGTGTCTGGGATTCAGCTCCATTAGTCACATTATGTCTGGTCCACGTTTCTTCTGTAGTTTTAGCTTGGATGGGGGTCACTGTTTCCTGCAGAAAGTAATGAAGCAGTCAATGTATTTGATTTCCAGTATTGCTGAGTTTCATCAGTGAAAGAAGTCTGGAGAAGCATGATGCACCTTTAGTGGTGTCAGGCAGGTGGGGAAGGACACCAAGCTGAGCTCCTCAGTCTCTGACACTTGATGGTTGGATGCAGCAGTGCCATAGCAGTGTTGAAGTCACACAGCAGGCTGCTGTGTGGGGCACTGAGACATGCAGAACAACCTGCTTAGGAGACTGAGGCACCTTGGAGTTACAAACCAAAGCTTTCAACCATCTGATCCTGTTCTTGCTTCTGGCCCACATGCATAACATGATGTGTATGTAACATGCTGGCAGATGGCTGCCCTTGCCAGCAATTCCCTGTTGCTGCCACTGAGAGGACTAAATTCAGCACTGGAGTGGACAATTAGGAATAAGACATTGAGATGCAGGGTTTTCTGATTTGTATTCTGCTTTTTGTGTTAGTAGGAGGCACATTTCTGAGCTTTTCACCACAGCTGACAGAGGTTGGCTAGGAATATTTATTTCCACTACATTAAAAAAGCAAAACAAAACAAACAAATAAAAAAAACACAAAAAACACCCAAAGCACCTGGCATCAGGAATCAGGCTTTAAAAGTAGTGCCAAATATTGTGGTAGTCTCATTAAAATCTTGAGCGACAGCAACCCTACAAATTGGAATCAGCAGCTGTGGAAATTTTTAGCTGAGTGTAGGCATGGTGCTTAAGCTTTCTGTGATTCTCCAGCCCTTTAAGCCCCAGCACCTTTGCTTCAGTGACATAAGACTTCCTTTTATTTTGTGAGTCCTACCAATAAGGAGGAGTTATTTAATGGGCATTAGTCATAGTGTCAACGGATATTACACTGCTGAGGCAACTGGGAAGGTCTTGTGACTTCCATCTGTGCTGGTGGCCACATGGATTTCATCCCCTTTTCCTGCTGCTTTTTGGATTTCCCTTTTTAATTCCTTCATGTTAAGTAAAGCCCATATGTTGTCTTCCCTGGGGAATGGTAGTGCTTGGGCAGAGTTTAGGTGCTGTAGAAGGAAATGAGCATATTGTCCTCAGAGCTCCTTGCAGAGCTAAATAAAGGTACACAGGGCAAAAATAAAATGATGTAATGAACCTGACAGAAATGGGACAGTAAGTGGAAGGTATTAAAAGGCAGGAACGTGCAGTGTTACTGAACTGATGGCCTGTGTTTAACAACGAGCAGATAAACCTGCTAAAGTCGACGAAGGCTTTGGCAGCTTAAGACATTAGAAATACCCTGGGCACATGTACTCTGTGACTGCTCATTAAGGCATAAGTGAAAGATTGCTGTCTGCTGGGTAAAAGTGTTTATACTGCAGGAAACAGATTAAGTAGTGTTTTAATATACAGGAAAATAAAAAAGTGGTCGCTTAAAAGCAAAAGCCAAACCCCCCAAACAAACATTATTTGTCTTGGCTTGGGGTGAGAAACAACTGTGAGTTATATTTCACACTGTTTATGATGGGAAATTAATTGCAGTGAAAAAATATGGACTACCCAACACAAATTACGACACATATCATATTTTTTTCTCTTATAATTAATGGATAGCTTGAGAGTTTTAAGAATTTTTCACACATTAAGTTGATAAAATCTGGGCAAAGCTCAGCAAACATAAATTCTTACAGAAAAAAACACTTCATAGAATCATAGAATGTTAGGGGTTGGAAGGGACCTAGAAGATCATCCAGTCCAATACCCCTGCCAGAGCAGGGTCACCTAGACCAAGTCACCCAGGTGACAATAAATTACATAGATTTTGTGTTGCCAAGCAACCCCTACAGGTACATAATTTTAAAAGGTAAATCCTGTCTTTTCAGAACAGAGGCATGTCTACCAAAAGCTCAGCTATGAACTACCTTTTATGTTCTTTTAATTTAATTTGATGTCCAATTTAGCTCCATCCCAGTATGCAGAGTACATTCTCAATTTATTTCCTATTTACGTATTCTGATTTATCCAAATTATTTCCAGACTCAACAAAGGGGACATCTTGTAAAGTCATGCAAATTGGTTTTGGTAATGCTGGCTGAAAGCTTGCAAAAATGGCAGCTGAAATTTGAGTCCTGAGGACCCCAGACCTGGATCTCTGGAACCTTACCTAGGATGTGTTTGTGAACCAGCATTAGGTGTTAACATAAAACTCCCTGAAAGAAGAGCAGTGGCTTTTCAATTACAGTGAAGGGGCAGCAGAATTTTTCTTACTCATTTAGGAAACATATTTCTTAGATACTGTCGTTCCTATATCATGAAATATATTTCATTCCAGTATAAATATACTAGATATGTGTAGTAGTGTTTTTTTCAAAATCTCTTGATTTTAAAGGAGCTTGCTATTTTATTTGGCTTCAAAAGACCATCCACAGTATTATAACCCTTTTGGCCAAACCACACAGTTTCACTGAGATGTATCAGTATAAAAGAAGTGCATTATCATCTCTGTGGCTTTTTTACTCTCAGTAGCTCACAGTGACCAAATGCTCCTTATAGACAAATATATGTGACTTACCTAGACTGAAATTATTAATTGAAAAATTATATTATATTTAATTGAAAAATAGCAACTAACATGAGTCAGCATGAGACTACCATGGAAGTGCTCCTGCATCTGATGTGCTAAATCACTGTTAATCTTGGTAAAACATCTGTGATTCAACTGAGTAGTGAACAGGAGGGGATGGCTGCTGGACCACTGAGTGCTGACAATGTGATAGTGTGCTGTTGGTCTGCTGCTGTTCGTAGGGATAGCAAACAAAAACCACCACTGTTTTGGTTTGGTTTGTTTGTTTGTTTTTAATCTATTCTGCTACAGGGAAGTGTCAGTTTTCCACCAAAATGTTTAAATGCTACATACTAACAATACAGCCAAAAATTATGTCAATATAGTCTATTGCATCTTGGGTTTTAAAAAATGGGGTGTTGCTGCATACACTGAACTTTGATTAGACTTTTCTGCATTACCTGAAGAACAAATGTAATTGAATAAAAGGCATGATCCCTGTTGGGACATTCCCTGTCCTATATGTGTGGCAGGGTGCAAACTCAGAAACTACCCTTCCTTATCCAGCCTCAGAAGTGGCACCATAGAAAAAACTCTTCCTTATGGGAATGAAGAGAGGAGTGGGGAAAGGTAAAAGGAATTCATGCCTGGACTCAGCTGCTGTAAAGTGTCTCTTTTTACTGTCTTGAAGGTCAGTTGAGGCATGCAGGAGATTCCTGGCAGTTAGTCCATCACTGGTCATTATAATTTGTCACAGCCAGAAGCTGAATGTTTATTGAAACCCGTTTCTCTGTGTAGACTGCCTAAGGTGTAGTAATACTGCTTCTTACAGCTATTTGAATCAGAGAATGAGATCCTCCAGAAAGTTATTTGTGCTCTCATGCTGGGATTAGTTCTTTCTTTTGTCACTTGCAGGTAATTCATTATTTACTTAAAAGAAGTTGCAAAGGAGTTACTAGCTGTAATAGTGTGGTCCAGAAGAGTGCTTAGGCAACAGGGCTGTGTAGTTGTTGCCTCGTGCTGGCAGAAATTAAGTTTTCAGTTAATTTAGTTTTCAGTAAGCTCAAAAACTTCTCAACCCAGGGTTGTTTCCTGAAAAATCAGAAACTCAGTAGTGGGTGTGTTAGCCCAAAGCTGCAAGCAATTTAAAATCATCATGTTTGACTTAACTCAGAGGAAGGGCTGATCAAGTCTTTGCTTCTTGGCATGGCCTTGACTGTTCACATGCTGCAGCTTCCAGCTGAAACCACTGAAGTATAAAGGTAGGCAATTGCTTACCAGCCAAGAAATTAATACTAAATGTAGAATTTCAACATAGCATTTTAGCTTTATCACTGAAATCAGTTCTCACAGTTTCCAACTAAATAGCAAGTTTGGCCATAACATGTTTATTTTTACACCTGTAGTTAAACCTGGGTCCTGCTGTAAATTAAGGTAATCCTTTGAGGTCACTGAATGCCTCTGGCATAACATCTTTATGGTGTGTACCTGTGTGCAGGATAGGACCTGGCCCTCCATGGGAACTCTATGTCTGCTGCATCCAGCTTTTTGAATGTTTAGAAATCGTGGTTGGGTTTTCACACTCATCTTCATTTTGGCAGGGCACTTGCTTTGCACTGACCCCGACGGCTCTGTGGAGACAGCTCTAGAGGAGGCAGAAGCTCAAGACTTGGAGTCATCTGATGAGGCTGAAAAGATGAGCAAGGTGAGAATGTTGCATTTTCACATGGCAAGGAGGGACAGCTCAGAGTGGTCACAGCTGATGTGCTGGCTTCACAGCTGCACACATCAGAGCATCTTTCCTGGGGAAATGTCAAAATTATTTCTAAGATGTTTATGGATAATATTGAATGTAACAAATTATGACTTTGATTATAGCTCATTGCTACCTCTTAAGCAAGGCTTGTGCCTTTTTCCAGGGTTGGTTCACATCTTCAGTACCTTCCTAGGTTTCAAACAAGCTGGTTTACCACCTCCTTCACCAGAGCAGGTCAGCTAAACCGAGTGTTTAGGTTGATTATTATGATTTCTTATACTTTCTTGATTCCTAGGCACAGGTAGAATGTAAGTTAAACAAAATTTCCTTAGATCAATAGCATAACGCACATGCTAGTTTTTAAATGCAAACTAATTATAGCCAATCTACCTTAAATTGAAGCAAAACTCTCCAATTATAGCTAAGAGGTTGTGCAAATGGCTTGCTAATTGCCATCTATTAAGGGATGGGTTTCACGGTGGTTGGTATTTTGCTCTTGCTCTGGTTCTGGGGAGCTTTACACAACATTAGGCATGGTGATTAATGGCTTTTGAGGCAGAATCAAGTGAGATTATTTTAAAGACACCAATTGCTTTTAGACAGTTGTATAGGTGATGGTGAGAGCTTATTTTTCTACAGAATTAATCATCTAATGAGAATCTGATCTCACTCTTATTTGTGCTTACGTACAGGTGTGTTTTTTCTCAGCTCTTGTTTTAACTAAAATGTGTTATAGTGATCTCTGAGCTGCCAGTGTGCTATTCTACTTGGCATTGTAGCAAAAGGAAGGAAAAGACCTTGACCCCTTGTTTCCTGATCTCTTATGTCATGCTAGCCTGTAGTTTGGTCTTTGATAGCCAGACAGTGGAAGTCAGATAAGACAAAACATTCCTATGCATGAAATATATGCAGAGCTTGCATTCAGAGGAGGTGATCACTGCTACACGTTGTTTCCAGGTTTTATTACAGAATTTCTTCTTGTAAGTACAAAAATCATTTGTTGATACTTGGGGATTTTTAACTGTAAATATGTGGGATTTTCATATGCTCCAAAATGAGTCTTTTCTGTTAAACACTGAGGCTGTGGAGGAGCACTGAGCATAGCACGTAGCTGCTTGGGGAATACATGTTCTTGCTGTATTTTCTGTAGCTTTCTATTTCTGAACTGTGTGACAGGCTGTGGGGTTCCATTTTGCATCTCATCTCCTGGATCTTCAGAGCTGTAATTGCCTGAAGCAAGGCATAAGGATTAGATGATTAGCCCTGTGGCTGAGCAGATTTAGTTAAACTGAGAAATGTGTGTTAGCAGCTCTAATGCTTAATATTGGTATATTGGTAATATACGAATGGTTATATGGTTAAGAATAATTCCAGCTTCTTAACACGCTTGGTTTCCAATGAGATGAACATATGCCTTTTTGTAAATTAAATGTTGACATCAGGAAATATTTTCTTTTAAAATTCAGAAAGGAGTTTTGTTTTGGTTGTGTGATATAGAGGGTGAGGCATTTTAGTTTGCATTCTGTTTGTTATGGGACTAACTGCTTGAAGTGGTTTTCCATAAAAAAACCCCAACATGTGTACATACAGTATACATACAGTCTGGTAAATGTGTGAAGGCCCCTAGTCACACAGAAGAGCTCTGTACTAGGCTGGGCTTTCTCTCTACAGAAACCCCCGAAGTATTTTGTGATGCCTGCAGAGATTTCCAGCATATGGTAGAGGGGAGGTAAAAAAGCTCAATCACCAGGAGGGTTTTCCTAATCCCATTGTTTATCCGTGGTTGGGAAAGCTGAGCTGAGTGGAGAAGAAGGAGTCTGCAGGGCTTGTTTTTCCATGGAAGTCACTACCCAGCTGGTGTGGTGAGGGGAAAGAAGCAAAGGTGTTTTCCTGTGTCCATGCAATGCCACACCTTGTCACGCTCCTAGGATTATGGCGCAGAAGATTAAGCTGATGACCTGAGCCCTGTTCTGCCCAGGTTATTTTTGTACGTGGGAAGTGAAACACTCTACCCGTCTACCACCAGGAGGGGCGTGTTCTCCTTATTGCCATGACTGCCACAGCTGCCACTCTCCCTCGGATGGTGGAGTTCAGGGCAGGCTGACTGTGTTTTCTGCCCTTCTTGGCGAAAGCAGGGAGAGGAGCTCTTATCTGCTCACTGCTGGGCAGCAGAGGAAATCCATTTTGACTGTGCTGGAGCCTCCCAGCTAAATGCATAGATCCCTTTCTTTCAACACATGTGCAGCATTAGCAGCTGAAGATCTGAAAATAGCATTTGGGTTGTTTTTTACCTTGTGATAGCACAGTCCTGAGGCAGGGCTTCATCCTGCAAACACCACTGCTCTGCACCGTGGTGCTGGTGGTCTGCTGATGGCCGCAGAGCGCCGCAGAGGAGGAGAGCTCTGAGCTGCTCCGAGGAAACTTCCCAGCTCTCCAGCCAGCAGAGCATCCTAGGGGAGAGTTAATAATTCATGGAAAAGGGAGAGGAACTCAGCGCTGCATCTCTCCTTCATCTGCTCTCGTAGCACAGGCTGGGTAGGCTTTTTATGAAGGTAAGCTGTGGGGAATCCTACCAAAAGCTGGGCTTGGCTCCCTTCTGACTTTTAACTTTCTCATGTAGGTGATAGGTGGATGTAGAATACAGAGGTACTCGAATGTGTTTTCCCTTCTCTTCCTCCTCCCTCCCAGCTGTCTCTTTCCCTTCCTCCAGCCCAGCATGTGTGCACGTGGGTGTGTGTTTCCTTAGTAGTGGTGCATTTGTTTCTTAATCTGCAAAAGCCTCCAAGCTGTTGATGGCAGTGAAGGATTTGAAGGGTATACCAGTAGCTGAGAGGATCCTTCTCTTTTCTGAAAATCTTATTCTGTATATCCTAAAGACCTGATAGCATACAGTTTAATTCTACATTGCTGTTTTTAAATGAATCATCATAATAAAAAATAACAGTGTGATGTCTTTAGAATTATTCTAGTAAAATACTAGAAACCCATTTCCAAGGTAGGTTGAGGCATCAGCAGAGCAGTGGCATGGTGTGGCTGTTATTTTTTGGACTCTCTTTGTATCTGACTTCACAATGCCATCCCTGATTCAAGTAACCCCCTTAGGTACAGTATCTCTTGGGTTGAAATCTACGTAAACAGTAGCAGGATGGTGTGCTCTCTGGGTGCAGCTTGTTGTCTTTAAGCCACCAACTAGCAGTGGCCTGAGTTGTGCTCCCAGTTGCTTTTGCTTTGGGGTGGGTCCCTGACTTTTCTTTCTCTCCCTGTTTTCTGTGGGTGCCAAGAGGAGAAGAGAGCTGGGAGGGAGAAGATTGAAGGAAAAGAAAGCCTGCTTTCTGCCACCTTCTGAATTCACAGTCTAGCTGAAAACAAGCCTCAAGTTTCAGGCCATTTATGAAATGTAGTTTATGCCCCTCTGCCAGTCACCAGTTCAAGAGAATTATCAAGAACATTTCAGACCAGAGTAAATTATTAAATAGTTACCTGTGTCTGCAGCAACCTCACTGGTTTGGCCTTCTATGTGTTGTAGGTTCAAGAGGTACCTTGAAAACTGAGTATATTTGTGAGTGCTTAATGTTGCAGGTTACCAAAGGCTAAGATGGGTGTTGTGTTGCATCCCAGGATCAGTCTTGGTGCATAATTTTTTTCAGTAATGATCCTTTGAACTTAACTGGGGATATGTTTTAAAAACAAGTCAGTTAAAATACTGCAGGACACTCATTTCTCCCTATTTCTAATTAAAAACCTCTGCCTCTTGAAATGAAAGCTCATTACCTTGCAGCACTTATGCTTGGGGGAGTGTGCTGTAATGGGCTGTGTGTACATGCTTATACCATTTAGAGGGGTTTTTTTCTTTCAGAGAAAATAGGTCGTCTTCTCTCTGCAGCATTATTCAAGACCAGAATTAAGTCTCAAAACCTTCAATGTGTGGCAATAGATGTGAAAGGATTAAAACAGGGATTTGAGGGGTAGGTTTTTCAGTAGTGTTGGCTTTTAAAGTTCTTTTAATTCCGTGCCTCTGTCCCTTTAGACGTTTAATATTCTTCAGCAGTGCCATTTGTAGCCAATCGGATCGTGTTCAGCCACAGGCAACAGACATTTATATTCCTGGGCTGCCTTCACCTCCTCTTTGCTGCATTTCAGCCTCTCTGCTGAACTTTTCCTCCTCACAAGTCTATGAAAAGCAGTGTTGAATTCTCAGCTTCAACCGGCCCTGAATTCCAGGTGATGTGGTGAGTGAACGAGACCGCCAGCGAACGACACGTGCGGAAAGGCTTTACTTAGTGAGATATGGTCCCTGCCCTTATTAAAACGCAGCTGTCTTCCGTGCTATGTGCCGAGTAAGCAGCACAGAGTATCTGTCCAGAGTGGGGAAGCCTTTTGGATCAGCTGAATATGTGGAGAAGTGGGATTTTCCTCCTAGATGAGTAGCAGCTCTTCCCAGCAATGTCGGCTCTGTGGAGAGGTAACCGTAAACTCAGGAACGCAAGCGCTGAGAGAGCCGGCGACTCTCTGTACCGTACGCTGTATTTGGTGAGCAGATCTCCTGTGCCACGCCACTGGGCTAAGTAATTAGCAGTTCAATGAATTTTCATGCTGTTTTAATTTGCAGGTTGTAAATTGGAGGCTGAGCTGGAACATAGATACCCTGTAGAGGCTTTGTGTTCCTGTGCGAAGTCGTTCGCAGTCCTGGCAGAGCGTGAAAGGATGCAGTTTGCCTGGGTGTTGGTTGGGAGGTTAATACTGCTTGGACTTTGCCATCCGTGCTGGAACAGAGGTGCTGGGTGCCATTCAGGTGGGGCATTCTGCCTGCTGCCCAGACACCCCTATGTCTTTATGATAGGCACTTGGCTTTCAAAGCTACAGGGCAGGCAGCTAAAAGTCCCCTCTGTGGGCAGCACCATGCTTGATGAGTTTAAGGACTTGCTCCTTCTGCATGGCAAGGGAAGGATGTGAACTTAGGTCCTCTGCTGAGCCACGTGCAGAGGAAGGGTTAATGTACTTGCAAAGTGAAATTCCAGCCCTCCAGCTCATTTTATGATTTCTAGATGGACTGCTCACAGTATTGTCCTTGAAGTGTGATGCCATAATTCTCCTTAAGAAATCCTGGTTCAGTTCCATCATTCTCGCAGCTGGCAAACAGAGCTGGTACTGAGAGATAAAAGGATCTGTTTCTGTTCCAAACCGTCCCTACTCTATCCGCTTTCTCTAGGAAACTGGGGACAGAGGGGCTTTTGCTAATACCTTTTGATAGTTTTCAGTAAAATAGCTGCATTCTGAGCCTCCCTGGGTGCAATGTGCATCTGCTTTCTGTCTAGAAATATTTTTTTTTAAGTAAACAGAAGGATTATATTTGTTGAATGGTTTATTCAATGAACAAGAAAAAAAAATTAGGTTGGTGAACTTTATTGCTCTTGAGACTTTTTTTGTCCATTCAGAGAGTATCAGGTGAGTTATGTATGGGGAAATACATAATATATTGGAAAGGGCAGTGACAAGGCAGAGCAGGGTTGCTGCTGGCTGGAGCTGGGGATAGCTGAAGTCAGTGAGCTGTTAATATATTGTGTGCACAAGTGGAGATAAGCCTTTAAAAAGTCCTCTGCACTTCCTTTTTGGCATGTGGGTGTAACTATTACTTCTGGAGCAGACTGTGTGCCTGTATTGCAATCACCCCATTTTTAGCTACTTGCTAGTGTTTAGCTGGTGTTTCATGGTGTAAGTGGATTTTTGCTGTCTCTTTCTCAGTGGCCCATATTTTCCTGCAACTTAATGCATGTGCATGTGCAGGAGGGCGAGTTGTCTGTGGGTATCAAGAATTAGCTGCTTAAAACACTTGGTTTGTTTTTGGAGGTTGATTCCAAGCTATGTTTTGTGTGTTGTAACTATTCTCATTTGTTTCTTATAACAAAATGCCACTGGATAGCTTTTCCTCAAATATTCTTTCACAAAATAGTCTTAACAAAGCAAAATATTTCTGTGCAAAATCCTGCCTACCTCGGGTCTCTGCAAGCTCAGATTAACATATATTAATTGTCAGTTCTTTGTCCCTTTACAGCAGAGCAGATAAGTGGGGAGAGTTTTTCTGCCTGCACTGAAGCTAGGGTTTTGCCTACTGTGCTTTCTCAATTTTGGACTGTTGGGATCAAAATCACACCTATTGAAATATCTTAGAAGCTTAAACTAAAAGCTTGGGTATGCCTTATACATAAAGACTAGAGCAAGTATAGGTGGAATCTTGCTAAGAAATAAAAGGAATTGCTTTGCTGAATAAAATTAAACTCTCCATGACACATGCTGTTGCCAGAATCTGAGTCAGTTGGGAATGGACTGGTTTAACTCCCTGCTTCCTTCTGCCCTCAACTTACATTTTTCCTTTCTTCCTCATCTGAGTTAAACCTCAGGTCCTGAAGATTAATATTTTTCCTGTAATAAACCGTGCCCAAGAGGCTTTTTTGTATAGACAGTCAGGTACAATTAGTTCATTGCTTACACTTGTGTCCTGAAGAAAATGATCCTTTGCATAATATGCTTCTTTACTAATATGCCTTGCAGAGGTACACTCAGGAGAGCATTTGCAGCCATAAGATACCTTTAAGGAAAGCAACTGTATTATGGCAGGAAATCCATTACTTGTCACTATCATGCCTAATGCTCTTCTTGGGCTTCATGACATCATAGGTGCACTGAGAGGGCAAAATAGCCATGTGTGAGCAGACTGTGCAGCTTAAAAAATGCAAACATTTTTCAGCACTGGATCATCACAAAGGTGTGGTGCAGACTGCTAAGAGGTTGTTGCTACCAGCTGGTGGGAGTGAAGGGATCCCCAGGGTGGGAGAGCTCTGTCTCCAAACTGAAAGTTGGTGATGTGCTTTTTTCTTTCATCTTCTCCTCTGCCTTGTCTGCTTTCTTTGCATATTCCCTGTTTGAAGAGGCTAATTTTGGGTCACTTGTTTTAGTATGAACTGTGAGGGCTATAGAGGCAGTGCTGGGAGATCACTAAATCTGGGTAAGATACCACAGCAGGATGAGATGCAGAAGGTTAAAGAGGTGTCATCAAGTGCAGCAGGTCTTGCTCCCATGCCCCTTCCAGGTCTCTGGGAGTGATGGTGAGAGGGCACACCAATGCTTTGGCAACCCTAGAAGCTTAGGGCTGTTGTCACTGACACCAGAGACTATACCCACTCCAAACTTTTCAGTGTAACAAAAGGTGAAAGAAGATGATCCAGCGTGGGGAGGTAAAGAAAGGATTGTCTTTATATAGAGACAGCTGATTAAACATTAAAGAAACCAGATAGATGTGGCAGCTCTGAAAAACCTGACTTAACAGGGAAGAAATTCATCCTGCAAAGCATATTTCCAGGCATATTGTTACTTTCCAAGAGAGATGTGTTTGAAGCCTTGAAAGACCCCCAGATGACTCTACTTCCCAAAAAAACCAGCTTCAGTGGTTTCTGTCTCCATGTTGTCTCTTTGGCTGTGTTGACACAGTTATTCACAGGACTGTTGGGGAACTAGGTTAGGGAAATGGCAGAGAGCTGGGGTGTGTATTTTGTTTGCACAGTCCTTTTTGGTTCCTGATTCTTGGGCCTTTATGACTGTTACTCATTCCCAAGTGCTGGATGAGCCTATTTTAATTTAGGTTCACACATACCTGAAATGAGCAGTGATATTGAACAGTACTTAATTAACCTGAATTGTACAACAGGTTTGGGGTTTGTTTTTCTTGCCTTATCCCATGACTGAGAGATAAGCTAGACAGATATATTAAATGATGTGTGCACTTCTGGACTCTGGTGCCTGTTAATAAGTCCTCAAGCTGCAGATGCTTGACTGCAAAGGCTTCTCATCTCCATCATTCCTGTAGCTCTTACATAAAAATTACCACTGGTCTTTCCTCTTCCTTCTTTTTAAAGAGTACAGAGCAGGTCGCTGCTTTCTGTCGCAGTCTGCATGAAATGAACCCTTCTGATTCAAGTGCTCATCCTCAGGAATTCACAGGGCCCCAGCTGTCCACCATGAGACAACTCACAGATGCAGATAAGCTGCGAAAGGTTATCTGTGAACTTCTGGAGACAGAACGCACCTATGTCAAAGTAAGGGCTTTTGATGTCTTATTTCACTCTACTATTCTCCTTTTTTTTTTTAAAAAAAATGTTACTTTCTCCTGTAATACTTAAAATTATGTTTCTTGCATGTGTCTCTTAGTTAACTTACGTTCACTTCTACAATCTGTCTCCAGTTTACTGACATAAACCTCAAAAATAAATAGGATTTTCAAATTCTTATACTGTCATTTTGAAATTACTTGGCTGGTGTGCAGAGGAATGCTGCTCAATATGATCCAGGATTGATTTGGAAGTAAAACTGTGTAGATGTTTACTTTTGCTATCTTAAATTCTGTGATCTTCAACTATTACATCTTATGTGTGGAAGGGAAAAATTCATAGACTAAGTAAATGGTGATCTTTGCTGCTCCAGTAAATATTCAGAGACAGTTTGAGGAATCAACATTGGAATCTTCTTCTGAATTTTTAGGACTTAAATTGTCTAATGGAGAGATATCTGAAGCCTCTACAAAAAGAAACGTTCCTGACACCAGATGAGGTATTTTAATTGTTGCTTATCTTTTTTGGTAGATAGCTTATGCACAGCCTTTCATTTCACCTGCCCCCCTACCTTGACTTGCTTGTCTGAACAAGGGCTATGAAGAAAGTTTTATTGCCATTTATTTTAAGAATAACTGATTTGGTAGAGTATAAAGGTACTGCTCATTAATGTATAGTCTGTACATTATTTTTCTTCACATCACACTGGTTATATAATTGCACTGGGAATTACTGAAGTTCTAGAAAATGTGATATAGCTGCAAAGTGATATTTTCAGCATCTTGATTTTGGTTTGTTGGTTTTTTTTTTTCCCCTCTTATTAGCTGGATGTTCTCTTTGGAAATCTGACTGAAATGGTAGCATTCCAGGTAGAGTTCTTGAAAACTCTTGAAGATGGAGTAAGGCTGGTTCCAGATCTGGAAAAGCTTGAAAAAGTTGAGCAATTTAAGGTAATATCATTGTTTACATTCTGAGCAGTTCTTTAACACTTTTCATTGTATTTGTTTGACATGTAAAAACCTACATCTGCTTACACTCTGGATTAATTTTTAGCTGATACTGAAGCTGTTTGAAAACCATCCTGCTACTGTTGTAGTTCATGCTACATATGGCCTATAGAACACTAGAAATCTGCAATACCATGTGCTTGTAGATGCTATTCTTGCCCTTCTGCCAGATTTCTTGTCTTGGGCTGTCAGCAAAAGCTAGAAATGGAAAGTTACATAAAATCTTTGTTCTGACAAGTCTAATGTAGTAGTTCAGAAGCCCACTAGAGCTCCAAAACTGTAAATGGAATTCTGTATTTAGGCTTTTGATGCATAGCAGAACTATATGGCAAATGCTTCCAACAATCAGCAGATATATATCAAAGGTAGAAATGTAATCTAAAGGTATAAAAACTCAAAAAAAAAAAAAAAGGAAATGTGGAAACAAATTCTGGTTTATTTCTAATGCAGTTATGTAATGTCTATATGGCAACTAGTTAATACAGTGGTTTGTCTTTGGGGAGTTTTACTGTTGCTTTGAGCACTCACCTTGGTAGAGGACAGGATGTCTTGATGAATAATAATAATTCCTCTAGGATTGCTCTTCAGCTAACATACAGCCCTGGAAGAACTACTAAAAGAATTAGTCTTTTTTGTGCATGAGACTTCAGGGCTTCATGGTTTCAGTTGAACAGATCTGAGTTCCCTCTGCTGAGTATAGGCAAGCTGCCTATGTGTTATCTCACTCCACCCCCCCAAAACACACACAGAGTTTCTTTGGTTGAAAGAGATCTTCAAGATCATTCAGTCCAACCTTCAACCCTACACTGCAAGCTCAGCACTAACATCCAGTCCTTCCTTTGCCTTCTGCTCATTTCTTAGATCAATAAGGTTTTAAACTAAGGCATTTAAATACACTTCTGGAGCTGTGCACCTAGTTCCCTGTATAGTCAGTGGTGTCTCCAGATCTCCTAGCTGGAATTTGGTTACTTAATCATGTAGCCTGAATCCAGACACCAAGGCTGAGCCTATTTGTTTCTAAATGGTGTGAAAACACTCTAAAAATGCAGCATCCTGTCATCTGACAACTAAATGAAATTTTCAGATGACCTGGCAGAAGGAAAAATAACTGGTTTTTGTGTGCTTTGTTTTCTTTCTTTCTTTTTTTTTTCCCTTTTAATTTTATTTTCTTTTTTAATCCTAGAAAGTGTTATTTTCCTTGGGTGGATCCTTTCTTTACTACGCTGACCGCTTCAAGTTGTACAGTGCCTTCTGTGCCAGCCATACGAAAGTCCCCAAAGTATTGGTGAAAGGTAAGAGCCATGTGTTGGGCATACAGACACAGAGAGAGAAATGTTGCAGTGACATGTTGGAATGATGAGAGGTGGCCACAGCATTCCAAACTATTCAGGGCAAGTTGTCGTGGAGGAATGGAGGCACAGGAATGCCTGGTTGCTCTTATGTGAGCCTCCACAGTAGGAAAGTAAGCCCACCTGGCTTGAGAGGCTTGCAGAGGGTTCTGTGCCATGGGTGTTCTTGGACCACCATCAGTGTGATGATCCCCAAGGAGGTCATTTCAAGCAATCATTAATCTCTCATATAGTTTTCTACACACCCCCTGGATTTATTCTCTCCTGACATGTTCAGTTTCTTTTCAGTCATCTGGGGAGTGGGAAGATTTCATAGATGGGCACAGTGGCACGTGCTAACAGATCTCTGTGTACTTTGGAACCAGGAGTGGGGATGCTTGTAGTGACCTCTGGATCCTCCTAGAGTTTGTGCTGTGAATCCTTGCTAGTGGCAATCCCACTGAAGCTCTGGTCAATGTGGTTGAACACTGACAGACACTAGGAAAGAATCAGCCTGGGAGAATGTTTTATGGAAGCTGTCTAAATATTTTAACTTCACTGTGCTCTCTCCCCTCTCTCCTTCCTCTCACCTTCGTTCCAATTTGCCTGAGAAGTTTCCATGTATGAATTCCTAGCAGAGCTTGGCTTGCTGAGATGGAGATAAATGAACAATGGTCTGACTTACAAATGCTCATGGGCCTCCTTGCTTTGGAGTGATGATATTTCCCCTGTGAAAGTGTTAATCTCTTAGAGTTAGCAATGCTTCATGCAATTCATTTTTGGCCAAGACATTAAATAAGTGAATGGTTCCAGTTAGAGAAATGCCATTAAAGGAGAAGCTCTTATTTTTTCAAAGAATATCTGGATGACTGGCAATCAAATTTGGGTTTTGGGTTGGTTTGTTGTTTTTTGGTTTGTTTTTTTTTGTTTTGTTTCTCAGTTGGTTTGATTTTGTTTTTTCTATGCACATTTTTTTATTCTCATTTCTACTTGTAAACTTATTTACCATTCTGCAAAGAATACTTGGCAGCTCTGTGAAATACATGAATAAATGATTTGTTGCTAGTCACATCCATGCTTTCTTTCAGCATCAGTTTGTTGGACCTTAATATTAAGGTTGTAGACTAGGTAGATCTGGTTTGTGGGGTGTTTTTTTGTTGTTTTTTTTTTTTCATTGCAAAATATTTGTAAATGAGAAATGGTTGGCCTTGAATATGGCACAAACAGAACTGAAAATTTTATTCCAGCTATAAATGTCTTACAAAGCCTGGGAGTGTATTTCAAGTGTAATTTGGTATCCCCAGCTGAGGTGCAAATGGCTTTTGGATTTGAAACTGAAGTAGCTTTATTGAAATCAGGTGACTGTCTGCAAAAAACCCACCCAACCTCAGCAGGGGATAAGACTCTAATAAAAGCAGTTGTATGGAATTGTTCTTGCACTGAATAACTTGCATGTCTAAAAATGTCACCTTCTCTGTACTTCCCTCCCTGTAGAAATGTATGTTCTAGTAGAGGGAGCAAATGGTATTTTTATTAATTCAGTAGCAGTCAGGCAGAAAAGATGATAGCAATCAGGTGTCCAGTTTGCCCGTGCTCTCAAGATACAGTGTGTTATCATAAGTTTACTGCTTCCTGCCTCCTTACTAGCTATTGAATTTTATTGTTGTTCTTGTTGTTGTTCCATACTACATTTTAAGGTTTAATGTTGCAAGAACCAGATTCACCAATATTATAGATGTACCTATCAGAGTAGACTCATGAGTTGTGACTTCTTACTAATATCCCATGTGAGTCTTTTCTTAAAGGAAACAGATTATTAGAACAATTTATGTTGCTCTAAAATAGTTGCAAGGCCAGAAATACAGTGGATAGTGAAATTAAAAACTGCATGTATTGTATATATGTTGTAGGCACCATAGATGGCTTATCTCTGGCAAAGTGTCAGTAACTCCAAACCCACAGTGCAGAATTTTAATCCTTTGGGTCTGACAAATCTGCAATTCCTTGCAAAGTGTCTCTGGATAAATGAATTCAAAGCTGGAAAGGTCACTTTATCAGGGAAGCTGTTCAGATTTATGATGTATCTAGTCACTTCATTTTAATCTTCCAGCCAAGACAGACACTGCTTTCAAGGCATTTCTGGATGCTCAGAATCCCAGACGACAGCACTCCTCCACACTGGAGTCTTACCTCATCAAACCCATCCAGAGGATACTGAAATACCCCCTCCTGCTGAAGGAGCTCTTTGCTCTGACTGATGTAGACAGTGAAGAACATTATCACCTTGATGGTAAGGAGCTAACCTACATTGCTCTTCCATTTTAACCTCTGCTCTGGAATCCTCCTCCTCTCCCTCTCAGAGGCTTAAAAATACCTTTTGACTCTTTCCCCTATTGTTTTGTCTTCCTAGTGGCCATAAAAACAATGAACAAAGTTGCCAGCCACATTAATGAAATGCAGAAAATCCATGAAGAATATGGGGCAGTGTTTGACCAACTCATAGCAGAACAAACAGGGGAGAAAAAAGAGGTAACGTGATCAAATTTAAGAGAAAAAGGATGTTATTTTGGTGCCTGCAGTGTGAATGTTAAATTGTATCAAATATTTACCTTCCATGCTGTGCCATTTAAATGGGTCCTGGTGCAAACAGATAAATCCCAATCCAATTCAAAAACTGCTTTTCCATGTACGGTTCAGTGAGTGAATCTAGTATACAAAAGTAGGGGGTTATTCTGGGAGACCACAAATCAAAATTTCCCCAACAAAATAGGGGAAAAATAATAACAAAACAAAACAAAAAAAAAGGGGGGGGGTAGGTAGGAGGATGGAAAAAAGACCAAAAAAACTAAGAATATATCTGGGTTTTGCCCACCATATTACAGGAGCTGAACTCCAAGTTTGACTTCCCCTAATAGATACTTACATCTTGAAGGATTTACGTGCATCCATTGCTAAGTGTCACAGTCTGTTTGCAGATGCTTGCAGTCATCTGATGAAATATTCTGAAAGTTTTGTTCGTTTAAGAATAAACTTCAAGCAAGTTTTCTTGAACTGGAGATTGAAATGTCTTGCCTTTGTGCATATGTTTGCATTGGCAGGTTGCAGATCTTTCAATGGGGGACTTGCTCTTGCATAATACAGTGATATGGCTGAACCCTCCTGCTTCACTTGGGAAGTGGAAGAAGGAACCTGAGCTGGCAGCATTTGGTTTGTATCCTAATCATTTTATTTTGGATGCATAGAAAGCTGTCAGCTGTGACTTAGCAGATATTTGTTGAAGGTAGTTGACCATTGTCTTTCACAAGGTTGGCTCTAAATTAAAACCATATTTGTTTTCCTGCAATGGTCAAATTCTGTCCTATATTGACCTAAAACTGATGAGGAATTTGGAGATGACTGCTGAGTTGCTTAAACTCATATTCAAGGCTATGAATTGAGAGCTAGATGGGAAAGCATTGTCTCAGTAGTGTAGTCACTAGTCTGATCAAAGCTGAGTAACTCACAACCTGTAGAATGGCTGGTGGGCTTGCAGAGGCTTTTCCTTTTTTTTTCTGTCAATGCCTTTTGCCAGAAAGGATATGTATATCTAAGCTTAAAAAAAGTGCTTAAAAGCTCAGTCAGGACTCCCAGTGAGTAGTTTTGGAGTGGTTTGTCTCCCTCTGAGCAGTTTACCTTGGGTGGCCAAATGAGAAATTGAAAATGCTGTTGGCATAGATCTCAAGATCTTTCCCCTGCATTGAAGTGTGGTCTCTTGGAAAGGGATGTGATAGTTTGCATTGGCTAAATCACATCTCTTTTACTTTCAGAAGTGTATCAAGCAATGCAGAGTGTGCTGAGTTCCTAAATTTCTTTACAAGCAATGGACTTTTTCCTTGTTGTTTCCAGAAGGTGATACTGGTTAGGAAGCCGCTAATTTTTCTTTTTCTTTTATACCAAACAGATAATGCTAGAAGACTCAGCTTTGCTCTGGAAGAGCACATAAAAGTTGACTGCTTTCCTGTAAGATGGTAAAGCACCCAGTCATACCCAGAGGCTAAATGGTCTTGTGAAAGCTCCTAGGAATGTGCAGCAACTCCTAATTATGCCAAAAATCTTTAGATGGGTTTCATAAAATGTCCAAAATTAAGTGTCCGTGCAATTCTGTCTGAAAACAAAGGCTGCACTTTAGGCCTGAAAGAGGAGATTACAAGGAAAATGGGAGTCTTCAAAGACAAATTCCAGTTTCACGTGGATGTTGTGTGACAAAAGAGAAATAGGTCACCTCTGCCTGCCAGTGATACTCAGTGTTTAATTCAGTGTTGACCATTCTCCCACCTGGGAGTGTACAAATTCCTTCCAAGCACAGTTTCATCTGCTGACTGGCTGCATGTAGCTGGATGCTGCTCATTTGTCTGAGATGAACTTGGCCAGGGGACTAAAGTTTTCCAAGTCTTTCTATAGAACTCTTGCTGTTTGAAGTCATTCCTGTAGCTGGTAACTTAAACTCTTTATGTTGCAAGTGACTTTGAAATAATCTGCTTTTGTGTGGTAAAAGCTGTTGGTCTTGGGGTTTTTTTGGAAGAAAATGCAAGAGGGTTTGTAGGTTTACTCCTGCCTTCCTTCCCTAGCTCAAAAGAGGACTGTCTGAGGAGTTAAAAGGTCTGTGTGCTTGGGCATAGAGGAGATCCATTCCAACCTTACTGACTATATGGCTTTTGTTTCTGACTTTCTTCTGTAGTGTTCAAAACTGCTGTGGTCCTTGTATACAAGGATGGTTCCAAACAGAAGAAGAAACTTGTAAGTTGCATGGACTATTTCAGTGACTTTTTGTGCATTAGTAGTGCTTCTATCAAGATTGGCTTTCCATAAAGATGTGGTGCTAGAGTGTGCTTTTGCATATGTGATCCTTGTTCTTTGTCATACAACTGAGTTATTTGGGTGATGCCAAGTGGCCTGCTCTTCAGTCTGGGAGCAGCAGTCTGCAGGTGTTCATTTGGTGCATCCTTTGCTCTCTGCTGGGCTAGTCATTCATGATCTCTGCCACATCCATGCTGTTGAGTGTACCATCATGAAACAAGGTGTCACCCTGAACATCATTTTGTGTTTTGACTCTTTGATCAGTGTATATGAATCAAATATGAGAGCTGATGTCTATCAGCTTTATCTTAGTGAAACACAATGCCCTTGCTTCTGTTCTGGCTGTCACATGCCCCTGAGCCAGACCTGGCTGATCTCGGCTAAATTAGGTGTGCCTACAGTATGTATCAGGGGATTCTTCTGGAGCTTGGCATTAAAAGTTAAAGATATGCTTTACAGTAAGCATGTGCCTTACTGCAGCAAGGAACAGAATGTATAGAATTATAGAAAACTTTTTGATTCCCACATTAAGGTACAAACTGAAGTGTTCTTTGAAATGTTTGTATGGTTAAAGTCAATGGGCCACAAAGACAACTTTGGAGTGACTAAAGCAAAACTAATGCATGTTTGTGAGTGTATGTGTACTTGGAGGAGAGAATGCAGCAATTGTCTCCAATGACTTTTGAAGGCATTGATAAGAGTTGATTGGCCTAATGGTTGCTTTTGTCTAGATTTTAGCAAGATCATAAATAGACAATTGATGTTGGTTATTAAGATGTTGTAGTGAGAAAATATAATTAGATTTGCAGCAATTGTCTATCTGGATGTTCTCGGTGCAAAGCACAGAAGACTTTTGTGTCTGGCTATCCCAAGGTGTCTCATTTCCTAACAGCATTTTGAAATCCTTCCAGGGAGGATCACATAGAGCATCAATTTATGAAGACTGGGATCCGTTCCGCTTTCGACATATGATCCCTCTAGAAGCGCTGCAGGTCCGAGCGCTGGCAAGTGCAGGTAATGCTCCTGCTCTGTCAATTTGGCAGCTTTCTTACTTCTCTGGGGGCATTCCCTGACCAGTGCTTGTCCTCAGTACATGTGTGCACAGTTTCTGGGGCCTGACAGAGGATCCCACAACCTCGTCATCTGTAATAGCTCCGAAGAGAGGTGAAGAAGCAGAAGCTTTGGTGTATCTCCAGCTTGCCAGTGCTTTTCTGAAGCCAGGGAGGGTTCTGGAAAAACTGATCAAAGTTGTTGCTTGGTTGACAGCTTCATGTGAAGCTTATAGTATTAAAAACTTCAAAATTTTAAACTATTTTAATTTTTTTTTAATGTGCAAGTGGAAAGAACATAGGAGGTAGCTTTAAAATGTGACAATAGGGAATACCTGAAAAGCTGGGTTGTTTTGCACAGCTATTTTCCATATTTTTATGGGACTGAATGCATATAAAATACTACTGGATTTTGGTAAGTTTAAGTATGTTGTTTCATTAGTCACTTGCCCACTGCTGCCTTTCAGACATGATGTAATATTCTTTGCAGTATATTTTATATTGTCGTGGGTGGTCTTAAACCATTTATTCAGTGAATGAAGACTCTAATTGAGGTTACATACAAGAAACTGTTATATGAAGTTCTGCTTGCTTTTCACTTTAGATGCAGAGACCAATTCTGTATGTGAGATTGTCCATGTTAAATCTGAGTCTGAAGGCAGGCCAGAAAGAACGTTTCACCTTTGCTGTAGGTAAGTGTGTTTCCATGTTTTCAATTGTGGCTGCATCTCTGGATCTCAGTTTGCCTGTGTCTTTTCTTTAAGACAATCTGGGAACAGCCAGTAGGACAAATGGGGAGAGGGTGTTAAAACTTTACTTCTGTCAGGCAGAATGTTGTAAAATGCATTAAAATAAAGGCGTGTATTTGGTCAGCCTTGCATCATTTTCACTAATTTACAGCCAGTTAAACTCCAGCATTGGATCTTTATGCCTTGTAGCTGCTAATGTGTCATTTTCAGCTGCTATCTTTCCTGTCACTAAGTTCAAACCTCTGCTGTTAGGGCATTGCCCTTTCATTAAGTAACCCCTGTCTGTCTTCATTGTGATGCTTGCCCTGATGTGTTTTAGAGTTCAAATAAGAACTTGGTACACAAGTTCACCAGGGTCCAACAAAGCTGATACCAAGCCAATTAGTACTACTGGGTAGCAGAGAGTTGCAGGACTTCTGCTTGGTGTGTTTACAGGGGACAAACTGAGATTTCATTGGCCACCATAGGTCAGCTTGATGTGTATCAGACAAAGAGAAGTGTGTAGCTGTTATTGCAGGAAAAGGAAGCCTCAAGAGGGGTGGATAACTTAAATGTTTTGTTAATGACCAGTGTACTTGTTTCCATGGATGTGCATTGTAATGCACATTAGCTTTGTTTTGAAGATACTGTATTAAATTGACTCTTGTCTGGGGGAAGTGCATACCAGTCATTTTGCCCTGTGTCAAATTATAAATCATGACCAATTCTATCTCATTTACAGTGAGCTTTCAGCATTACTCAAGAGATAACACTGCCTTTTGTATTCTCACCTTTTTTTTTCAGTTCACCAGAGCACAGGAAGGACTTTCTGAAGGCAGTGCACTCCATCCTGCGGGATAAACACAGAAGGCAGCTTCTTAAAACCGAAAGTTTGCCCTCATCCCAGCAATATGTTCCTTTTGGTGGAAAAAGGTTGTGTGCTCTAAAAGGTGCAAGGCCAGCCATGAACAGGGCAGGTACTGTAGGGCTACAGACTTTCAAGATCCCAGTAACCCCAGCACCATTGTAGGACTTGTGGTGGTGTCTGTTTCTTGTATATTAGGATTAGCATTCACTCCTGTGTATGTAAAAACTGCTGGTTTTCCATGCTTCACCTCCTTGAGAGCCTTAAATTGAATCTATTGACCTTGCTTTGCACTCAAAGCTCAGCTTCAGAGTGGTCGTTCTGGCGTGGAAGGAAGAAATGGGATTCCTGTCATTACCGATTGGCTGTGCACTTTAATCTGGAAATGGGTTTCAGTTGAACAAAGCAGAAGCCCGCTGCATAGTTCTTAAAAGCATGTACAGAATTTTGAGCTAGCCCTAGCACTTTTAAACTAAAATGCACAAGAAAAATCAGCTCCCCCGAGTGACTTGAAGAGATAGCTTTGTATGTCCTCCTTTTTAGCCTTTCCAGCTCTATTGCTGAAGGGCACGTGCTTCTACTTCTCACATTTTGAGACACATGCACTTCATACTATTATTTTTGTAGTGGTCTGTCCTAAACCATGGATTTTCCTTTTCAGTTGATTCCAGGCAAAAGCAGTGAGGAAATCCCATGGTAAAGCAGGTTTTCATTTCCAGAACACTAGGTGATGGAGGGAAGAAACATTTGCCTCCAACTGAAAAGTACACAGCACCTCTGTGTGTTTTGTTCTGGTCTGTTATTTGGTGTTTTCTTGTTCTGCTCATTAGATCCAGCAGTGTAGACAACCAGGCTTTCTGTTCCTCTTCTGTAATGGGCAGGCCAGACCAATACCATTTGCAGCATGGCTTCTCACACAGGGTGTTGCAAGACATCTGCCCCAGAGACACTTAGAATCATAATGAAGAAAAGTCAAAGGAGGGGCAAACCACAATTGTTTTACCCCCATGCTGCTTTGATCAGCCTGTGGGGCCAATCTGCTGAAGGAAGGTGCCAAACCTTCTTTCAGTTTGGCTCATTGGTTCATTTGCATGATCAATTCTCCAGAAATTAAAATCTCTTAGAATGAAGACTCCTCACTACAGTTAAAATTCATAACCACTGAGCTGTTGTACTTAATGTTCTGAGGCTCGGGGATATTAAAATCTAAACCCACCCCAAAGCTAGAGGTTAAAAAATACATTCTGAAAATGCTATGGTCCTGTTTAGTGGAAGGGGACAAACTAGAACCTTGGAGTTCACCTGCTTGCCATGGAGCTACTACGTGTGTGTGCACGTAAAGCACTGGAATGCCTGCAGGCCCTTCAGCTGCAGGATTCATCCCCTGCTTTGCCTCACAAGCCTCTTACGAAGATGTTCCAACACAGAAGATGTGAAATTGCTCATTGGGACAGTTGCAAAAGCTAGTAGACCAGCTGATGCTGAGTAAGGAACTTCTGAAAGATTTTCTGTTTTGGAGATTTTACTTTTTTCTTTCTCCCAGTAGTGGGGGAAGGGAGGGAGTAGCAAAGCCTGGACAGGGAACTTGTTTCCCCATAAATAACTCAACAATCACAGAATCTTCAGCACTGAGGTAGCCACTTGGACACTTACAGTGTTGCTCTTCCCCAGGACAAAGCAATTGCCCGTACTGAGGTGTAAGGCTAGTTGGTTTTCACAGTGTGCTGCCAGCAGGGCACTGCACGTAAGAAGCTGAGCCGAACAGATGCACTTTGTGCTGGCTGGCTGCCTAACGCTTAGGAGGAACAGTAATTGTGGGCCATTATTCCAACTGTGGATCTGAGTAGCAGAAACTCCTTTTTCAGCTGGAGAGAGACCTGGGCTGAGGAGCTGAGTGAAGTGTGACTTGCCCGCAGGGAGGATGTCGAATGACTAGGTCATTCGTGGGAATCTGCCTGCTTTGTGCCTAGTGGTGTTAAATAAAGGGCCTCTGGAAGAAATAAATGTTACAAGAGAGTTGTACTGTGAGTAAAAAGCCTGTGGGGTTTTATCTTTGTGTGTGCGCAGTGTCAGCCCCAAGCAAGTCTCTTGGGAGGAGGAGGCGGCGGCTGGCCCGAAACAGGTTTACCATTGACTCAGATGCCGTCTACACGAGCAGCCCTGAGAAAGAGCCCCAGCAGCCCACGCACAGTGGGGACACTGACCGCTGGGTAGAGGAACAGTTTGACCTCGCTCAGTATGAGGAACAGGAGGACATCAAGGAAACGGACATCCTCAGCGATGACGATGAGTACTGCGAGGCCGTGAGGGGCGCCGTGGCCGACCGAGAGCTGCGGGAGCGGCTGCAGGACAACGCCGAGAGCGTCCAGGCCTCGCTCGGCCCCTACGCTGACCGGCTGCAGCAGCAGATCGACGGCGGGGTGGAGAGGCTGAAGGAGCAGCTGGCCCCCCTGGCCGACGAGCTGAAGGCGCAGGTGGCGCAGAGCGTGGAGGAGCTGCGGCGCGGGCTCAGCCCCTACGCCGGGCAGGTGCAGGACGGCCTCGACCGGCAGCTGCGCAGCCTGGCGCTGCAGATGGAGAAGGCTGCGGAGGAGCTGCGTGCCCGCATGGCTGTCAGCTCGGAGGAGCTGCGTGCCCAGCTCACCCCCCTGGCCCAGCAGCTGCGGGAAGTGGCCAGCGGTGACACCGAGAGCCTGCAGCAGCGGCTGGCCCCGCTGGCCCAGCAGCTGGATGAGCGCGTGGAGCAGACGCTGGAGGCTTTCCGGCAGCAGGCAGCCCCCTTCGGAGAGGCCTTCAGGCAGCAGCTGGTGCAGCGGCTGCAGGAGATGCGCGGGAAGCTGGACTCAGGTGCTGCAGGTGTGGAGGATCACCTGGAGCTGCTGGAGAAGGAGGTGCGGGAGAAGGTGGCCGCCTTCCTCAGCACTGCCCAGACGCCGGTGGAGGAATGAGCCCCACTTGGTGCTGTGGGGAGGGGACACGGGGCAACCGGCCACCGCCCCGCACCGTGAGCACTCCCGGCTGCTGCCCGTGGCAGAAATAAACTGGTCCCTTGTGACGCACGTGCTGGTCCCTGTCCCTTCTTCTCCACAGCATCCCACCACCCTGTCCCAGCGTGGGCACCCCAGGGCACCCATCCAACTGCTCCATGGGGGGGGCACCACTCTGAATTCAGGTCCTGGGGCACCTGGGGGAGGGAACACCTGTGAGGCCAGGTGGGTGGGGGTCTCCATCCCCAGGGT
>JANHGL010004688.1:17101-28776 GCA_024611195.1 Ceyx melanurus | reverse complement strand
AAAGTGTTTTGTTGACTTTTAAGCCACCAATAATTGAATTGTTCTGGTAAAAAAAAACTTAGTTACAAAATCTGGATCAAAACAGACTGACTGATACAGAAAAAGTTTGTGCAGAACAAAGTCAGAGTTTTACTGAGACTGAAATATTTTCCCCAAAACACTGAGGCCATATATTTAATGCTATTTCAGTATATATAGACATATGATTCAGGATGTAAACTGAAAATGCAAGAGATGTGTTATCATTTCAGTTGATGTTTGGCTTCCATGCCACTCACTGGAAGCACACAAGTTTAAATTCCATAAGCCAAAGAATTTCTGAGCTTCAGATTAATGCTTATCCTTCATGAAGACAAGGAGCCAGCATCCATAAAGTAAGAAATTTAATATTTCACACACCAAAGCCTCCTGATTGTATCTTCATACACTCAGGTACCATCTAGATTGGCACTTGCAGAAAGAAGATATTCAAGCATCTCAAAAATAAATTGATAAGATTAACTGCTAATACTAATTACTTCATGGATATGTATGAAAATAGAAAACTTACTTATCTCCTGTTATTGTAATTGTGAATCCATCATATTCTTTTCCTTGATCCTTGAGGCTGGGGACTTTTGTGTTCACTGTAAACCCATCTCTTGTTTTACTGTTAAACTGCTTTCAAAGAAAAAAAAAAAAAAAAAAAAAAAAAAGGAAAAAAAGCCAGGCACTATTAGAGGGAACAGAGATAGGCTGCTGCCTACCTATTGCTTTGAAACACCCAGAATACATGGAGTGGAAGTGAAAATGGACAAACTGAGGGAAAAGTAAGAAGATTCAACTACATGATTTCTTTTCTCCATTATTTCTCATTGAACAGAAATCATAAATACTGAAGACGACTGACATTCTGTTTTATAGAGTGAATATAAAGCTACACTGTGCATGAACAGCAACTGGCCAATGCAGTTTGAGTTGTACAGATCTCTCCCCAAGCTGCATGATGACAGCAACCTTTTGGTGCAACAATGCCACTGCAAAAGCAGGGATTGGAGAGCCTGGTTTCTGTTTAGACTATGTGTTGATCCCAGAACACAGCTCATAGCAACTTCTGTGATCCACTTTCAATTAATGTTTATCCTCTTCTAAAGAAAAAAATACCCCCAAGTTTAAGAACTTTACAAAGCTACATTATCTGTGTAATACTGTCACCAAAGAGTTGTATAAACCAGGCAAAAATGTATTTCAGTGAAGCCAAAAGTCCATCTTTTGACATACAACATTCCCCAGCCAACCAAACAACCAAGCTGCATCAATATTAGAAGACATTAATTTTATACAAGCACCATTAATGACTATTATGCAATAGTGTTAAACTAATTACTCAGACAATTATTTATTTTAAAGACAGAACTTGTGATCCAGGATGTTTTGGTTAAAGAGAATCTGCATTTATTTTAAAGAAACAAATCTAAAAGTCTCTAACAAGAGACAGCATTCGACTTTAATAAATTTGAAATGGGATACAGGAGATTCAAACTAGAAAAAAATATACAGGTTATAAAAACCAGAAAGAATATTTACTGCCAGTTGAGACATCTATTTTTAAATAAGTCATGTATAATCCACTATGTTTATATATTTGCATCATCATCTTGGAATAACCTGTATTTTAAACTCTGCTAATAGCATTTTTTCTGGCCTGCAATCCAACAGCAGCCATATGAGGTGCTCTGCAGGGCCCTATTTGTACATCAGGAGGGAGCAGTTACTTGTCTGTCCACCCCAACATCTACTACCTCTTCATCACAAGTTTTTGTTTACATTCAGTTAGTATCAAACTAATTTTCATTTCATGAAAATTAAAAAATAAATGAAATTAATTAATGAAAGATTCATCTTTCAAAGTCAAAAACAGGACATTAATATAAGAAGGACCTCCAAAATGATATGTTCTTTGAAGACACATTGTCATACATGTTTAAAAAAAAACAAACACAGAAAAATTTAATGCCTGAGCCATGTATGTTCTGTACAGATATGTGCAGGGCACAAGTGAGGAAGCACTACCACTGTTAACAAATCCAAAGCCCAGCAGGCCATCAGCAGTAGAAGCCAAGTACCTTCAGAGAGCTCTGGACTAGGGCAATCTGTCAGCTTTGCTTAGATATGAAATTATGGAAAATTATTATTATTATAAATGTGGATGCACCTGGTAAGAAAGCAGTGAGTTTCTCTTGAGAATGAGTGTTTCTTCCCAAACTGTATTCTTATCTAAACAAAAATACTGTCCAATCCTTTAAAAAGCCATACTAATGTTTCTCTAAGCACAAATACTTACACAATGCTCATTCTAGATTAAGAATCTAGACTTAAACCCAGCTCAAGCCTTACTACTTCAGTTGAGATTAGTAGAAATCATTTTGCACATCATATATTCAAAGGCCACCACCAGCAAGGAGAAAAAAGGCAGGATTCCTCACTCCTCCTCTGACAAGTCTTCCACAGCACAAGAATGTAAACCAGGATTTCATTTCAGATGAGCTGTCAGTTGCCACAGGCAACCACTTCCCTGCTTCCCCATCACCCCCCCACATACTGACCTGCACCAATGAACCTAAGGGAAAAAAGAGCTTCCACATTCCTCAGCTTTTAGGCACAAATCTTCTTTTTTTTTTTTTTTTGCTTCATGCTGTATAGACACAGTGTGAGCTCATTAGAGTGGATCTGACCACAAATCCTCCCAGCTGATAAGGCTGCCTTCAAAGAATTACATTCAACATGTTGTTTTCCCAACATTTCTTTACCAATTGAGTTAGGCCAAGGCTTTACAGTCTGCTAGCATCACACACCTGTACACACAAGTGTGACATCATACCCACAGAGGCAGATTTTCAATAACCTGAGCTAATATTCCCAGAAATTCATTTTAAGCTTGTATACAAAGTTATATTCTGGAAATGGATATCACCCAGATACTGGATATCACCCAGAATACATCATTTTTTAGCATATTTTAAGTTTTAATTAATTTACCTTCATTATGGGAAGAAGATCTTCTACTTTATGTACCTTTTCCAAAGCTTCTCGAACCTCTAACAGTCCTTTGGGATTATTAGCACTGGGAAAGAAAAAAAAAATAAACTGAATCACAATGGTTGAAGCACATGTAGCATTTCTGCAAATCCATCTAGCTTTCACCTAGTTAGCCACAGTAGTTATTGAAAGCTATTGAACTATTTCCTCTGTGAACATTAGTTCTTTCATATTTATACACATGCTCTCTTAATTTCTCAAAAAGAAATTTCCTCCCATATCAGATCAGCTAATTTTTTTCTGCTTCAAACCTCTACTTCAACCTTCAGGATTATCTATTCATTTGTTGTTGGCTACTTTAAAGCACTGAACAGTGTTTGTGTGGTCAGAGCTGTTGACAAGGAAAGATGAAAGAATAGAAATATTCTTCTCAAAACACATGCATGTGTAGCCTCAAAAGGTATGTAAATGCTACAGATGCAAGCACAGCTGGACCATGAAGAAACCTATAGAATTAGTGCCCTAATATTAATTTATTCATTACTGTATTGAGATTTTAGAAAAGCTTAATATAGAAAATCAGGGCACAAATCCCTCTGGTTTAAGGTCATGCTTAATGCTGCTGGCTCACTCTGAACAAACCTTCTCCCAATAGAGGATAGGTTTCCCAGCTACTACAGAACTTACTTTCTTCAGCAACTATCATATATTTTATATGACTCAAATATTTCCAACTGCTGTAGGGATTTTCTGCAATTTAATTTTTTGAAATTTAAGTAGCATAATGAGATTAAAAATCAGAACTCAACGTTTTCCCCACAGGCCACAGGTGGGGAAGACATTTTACTCATTAAAAGAACTGCTCAAAGTTTGAAAGCAGTCAACACCCATTTTCATATTACCTTTAGTCACACTTTTCATGCAAGATCCTACAACTATCTTCTATTCCAGGAAAAAGTCTACCAACCCATCTATGTCATAGATACTATTAAAATGACTTGTCAAGCACCAGTTTCAATTAAAATTACTTTTCATATAGTCTTTTTATCTTTTTCCCCCTCTCATTTAATTTAATCTTGCTATTCAGAGAAACTGCACTCTCTTCTACCAGGAGGAAACCAAACATCCTTAAGACTATTTTAGAAAAGAAATGAACTCATGCCAAAACAGTGGGTACAAATTCAGCACCATTTATTACTTTCTAGGTACACTGTAATTCATAATGGTTTTTTTTTCTATTAAAATTTCTTTACATGGCAATGAATAGGATTTTGCATAAGACAATTTTAGATACTAAGAAAACTAGAACTTACTAAAATTAAGACAATGTCCCTCAGACTTGAATATGACACATGGGGAAAAAAACCCAACAAACCAACAAAAACCAACAGTAATTTACCCGTGATAAACAAGGATCCTGTCTTTGATAAAATGAAGAATTTTCTCAAAATATTCCAGATATCTCATGTTAATGACCTGTCCCCTACAGAGAAAAGAAAAGGGGGTTTAAAGTCTTGGTTTTCAACCCACCATTTCAGCTCTAAGGCACAAATATCACTTGTTAACATTTGACAGAATTTTAGCCTCAGATGCTTTCTAAGTTAAAGGAAAGAGCTAAAGGTTTGTCTCAAGTCCTCAATTTAAATATGGATTCCATAGTGAGCTTGCACAAGCTGATATATCAGTGTTTCTGTTCTCAGATAAACTACATTTCAAGCATTATTTCCCTATTTTCAGTATGCCAGTAAATCTTATCTCTATTATATTTATTAATTGGCAAATGGAAAAAATCTTTCTTAATTACGTACACTCATAGAATTGCAGAACTTGGGAGAGAATTCTCAATTTGCACATTGATTTACTCTGAGAACCAACACTCTCCAGTTCACATGGTTGCCAATATACATGCTGATCTTCTCTGACATTTTTCTTCCTTCACTTACACCCCTCTTCACTGAAATAATTTTGCTTTGACTCCTTAACAAGTAGTTACAAAAACACAAAAGGGTATTGGTTTTTCCCTTGGACTACCACGGGGGAAAAAAAAAAGTACATTAAGACCTTGGTAGAAACTGTCTAGGCTTATAACCACTCTGAGAGGAAAAATTACATACCATTATTGCATTTGTAGGAGTCCTTCCTCTTCTCCCAGTCTACAAAACAAGATTTTATAAAGCAAAAGTTATTGCTCTCTGAGGAAGCAAAACCACTGTCAATCACAGGAAGGTGTCTACACCTAACTTCTTTGCCACACTAAGTGATTTTTGGCAGTTTAAATCCTTGGCTGAGGTCTCACACTTCAATTGGCCCAGTCTCAAAATAATGGCAGAATCAGTCTTTACCAACTGAGCAGGATCAGAGCACATACACATAACTGCACACAGGAGAGGGAGGCAGAGAAAGCAGAAGGATGAAGACAAATCCATACACATCATTTGCCCTTGTTGTACGTCCCATCATTTTCCACCTGTAGTAAAACATCTGTACAACAGGCAGAGGCATGTCAGTATAAGGAGATGGATTTTCCTTTAGTGCCACGTTGGGAAATGCATCCAAACCAGAGCTATCATTCTGTAAAGCCATCTGGAAGCAGCAGAAGCAAGGAAGGACTCTTGGTGGATGATCAGAAGCATTTTGTGTTTATTCCCACTATATCTCCTTGCTTAATAAACACTGCAGCCAAGAATTCAAAAGCAGCTGTGTTCCAGAGTGTCTTCATTCTTTTTATAATATCAAGTATATAATTAATGTTTAGCTGACTGTAAATCTTTCTTTTGCCTATGAAAACAACTTGAGCTTTCAAAAAAATTCTCTAGTTTAAAAGATACTTGGTAGCTTTGATCAGAAGGCAGAAAGGAGGTGAGACAAAGTTGTGTTGTCTGCAGACCCACGAAGGAGTTGTGACAACTAACATATCTGCATCTTGAGAACATTAGGAATGGGAAGCCCATCAGACATTGTGAAGGGCAAGGTGTTCCTTATAGATCTTTAACAAAAAGCCCCCAGAATGACTTGAAACAACAACAACAAAAGTTTTTCCCTCTTCAAACACTTTGCCACTCTAGAAAAGCATCTTTAATTGGATGGTCACTGAATGCTACTGCCTCTGTGCCAAGACAGGAGTCACTGGACAATAATGGACTTTGAACACAAAGCAACCCAAGTAAAGAAAAAGCTTATGTTAAACAGATATATAATCCAAATATTTTGATACACAAAGCTTAGTGGTGTACAATTTAGACCTAACAAAACCATAACAGATCTGGTCATGCGGAAGGCAAGCAGTCTTCTGAATACTAAAAGAAAGCCCAATTGCTATCAGTACACTTTTTGACCAAACGGTTAATGTATTTATGTTTAAAAATCACAAAGGCTGCCATTTATCAGCCTAAATGATTTACTGTTACATCTGATTTTCAGGTAGCCTTCTTATAGATTCAGCCTTAGTCACACAGTTACGGGAATTACTTTTAAATCATAAGCCAACTAGAAAGCAATGTATGTCTTCATGAGAAATAGTCAAAAGACCATAAAGTGATCTCAATTATTAACAACAAAGTTAGCTCTGTAGCCTATTTAATATCTTCAGTCAGCAGCCATTTTACAAGCTGAGTAATTCAGGAAAATTATACAGATCTGTATAATGCATCCAGATTAAAATGTAATTTAGAAATCATAATGAACTTGAACATGCTTCAAAAACAAATAAAATAAAAAGATGTACTACCACTTAATAGATTAATTTATTTTATCCTTCACTTCATGTGAAATCCCTGGGAGGGAATACAAAAGCAAAAACACATCAGCACTGAAAGCTGACCAATGAAAGCAGCTTTTACTTGGGACACAGAATGACCAAACAAGTACAGGTTTCCATCATCATAAAGGATGAAGTCACCACCCAGTACTAAAGTAATTCCTAAGACAGAGATATTTAGGCTGCTTCAAATCTATTGTTCCTTCCAAAACAAAGTGCCAAATCAGTAATTTTCAGAGAACTGCTAAGTAGCTATGAAAAACCCCCAACCCAAATGTTGATGAGATCCTCCAAAATCAAGGCTGAGCCAAACCCCAAAAGGTCAGAATTTGATTCACTGCATGAATCCAATTTGGAATGTTCAAGAAGCTTATTTCAGACCTTTATGAAGGAATAAAAAATAGCTGAAAGAGCAAATCAGGGGGTTTTCTAGCATTCTCTAATGAGAGGAAAACAGGTAAAGTGCTTTGGCCAGCAGCAAACAGAGTTGCTGACACAGAGATCCTGGGGCTTCTCTCCCCAGGGTAAATGTTCAGTGCTATTTTCAACGTGGTAATCACACACTGGTACATGAGCACCCTTCTGCCAGCACAGCTTACCTAGAAATGAAGCTTTTACTGTCCCATTTCAAATAAAATCAGAAAGAAAAAGTGAGCTAGGGGATGCAGCCCTGTCTCAGAGAACAGATGGTTGTAGTTCCTGCTGCACTGTACGTGAGAAAAGAGAGAAATGCAGACACAGCAATGATGGACAGAGCTTGGAACCCCAGTGTAACACCTGGCTTGAGAGAAGATGGAAACCTGAGCACCAGACTGTGCAAGCAGCAGCACATCCTGCAAAGCAACTACTGATCTGCCTTGGAGCTGAACACTGCTTTGTAACCACTCCAAGTAAAGCAGAGGTTGCTAGGGTCCATTCCATAGAGTGGAAGGAAGAGCTTGGACAAGTTCTCATTAGCCTCTGCATGTAAACATTACACTATCAATGTTTTTTCTGTACCTCAATTCTTAAGAAGGTTTTGCTTATCATTTTTCCACACAGCTTCTCAGAAAGGTAAGAAATAGATATAAAAGCAGAATGACAAAGATTCAGTACACTGCACAGAGTGGGGGGGAGGAAGAGAAAACCTGCCTGCATGTTCATTTACACAAACACACTCTGCTCCTGTGATTGACAGTGATGTTGCCACATGGAGTCACATCTCTACCACATCATGGGAGGTAGCACTGTCAAGACTACAATGCTGAGTCTTGCAGCATGGGAGAAGATGGAACGTACAACAGTGGTTCAATCTTTTCAATTTTACCTCTGAAAGTGCAGCTGTTACCTTTCACAGATTACTTATTTTGTCATTTTTGCTTTACTTGGACCTGCTTTGAAGTCAACTAGAACAACTGTTTTTCCTCTCTGTTGTAACTGTTATTAAAGCTGATAGAACAGCATAGCCTCACTGCTGCTCTCACCATCTTTGAGAAGTGGCATTTGCAAAACTTACATAAAATGGGATTATTTGGGAATTAAAACCAGCATGTAAAAATGTGCATCTTCTGAATGCTACTTAGGTCTTTCTGTAACTCAGTTGTACAACTGAAATGCAGGAAAAAGAGTAACTGTCATAAGAGAAAAATTGAAGTGCACAAAATCCAAATGTTCCATTAGAAAATATAAATATTAAAGCAAAACAATAACCACATATACATTCAGTACTGTAATATGCTGTATTAGGCATAACAGATGGTAAGGTTTGGTACAATCCCTTCATGGCTGTGGGAAGGCTGTTTGGGAAGACTCTCATACCTGATTAAGTTAATGTGATTATTGAAACCTCTGCTAAGGCTTCGGGCAGGCATTTGGTCCAACCAAAGCACAGGCTGGTCAGGGTCAGCTATCCTGCAAAGACAAAGCACATTAATCCTGCCACACATTTCACTTTTCATTTAGCTTTGTTCACACACAATAATTTGAGGCAAAACAACTAAGAAATCACACACAAAAAGAAGGCTTTTCATAGAAGTACATGTATGATCTTAAAATACAGCTGAGAAGCATTTGATGAAGTATGAAACTGGTATTTTTTGTCAGCCTAAGCAGCAAGGCATCCTGTGGTCTTTCACATCTTTGCCTCAACCAGAAGACTCACAGCTTCACAGATATTAGGGGTTGGAAGGGACCTAGAAGATCATCAGGTCCAACCCCCCTGCCTGAGCAGGATCACCTAGACCAAGCCACCCAGGAACAGATCCAGACACTACTCCCAACTCTCTCTTTTTTTTAAAAGAGGAAAAAAAGGAGTATTTTCAGAAGTGCTCTCCTTGTAACTAACCTTTTTCTTCTACCAGGACACTTTCTAGTTGCAGAGTGGCAACAAGTGCTCCTTTTCCCCTCTGTGACTTCAGCACTTTGGCTAACTGAAACGTGCCTATTATTAAAGCCAACACAAGGCTTGTTCTACTGATTTCTTTACAGCATTCATTACCTTCTCCACTTCACAGCAATATCAAACATGTCTCTCCACTGCATCACTCTGGTCTTCCCGTTCATCCGCACTTTGGAGTTGGCCCATGTGCGCTGCACAGCCTGCATCACTTCCAGAGTGGCCAGCCCCATTGCTGGGGGGAGAGAGGGACACACAACAGACAGAAAACTTATTAAAACCCAAATACTTAGGTACTGCAGAAATCTAAAGCCAGAAGGTGATGTATTTACAAGCAAAGAATTGCCAACGTGAAGAGAATGGGTGAGATGGTGATTTCCAGCCCCAGAACTGCCAACATAAGGATTCTTCTCATTTTACATCTTTTAGCTGATTTGAAAGGAACAGAGCATAAAAATGTGTGGCTAGCAAAGGTATGGCATTACATTATCACCACTTGCAAGCTTTTTCTTCACTCAAATCCATAGCATTTTCAGTATACCTCTATGTATTCTTTTATTTGGAAGAAATCCTGGAGTCTCGTACTGCATCATGGAACCCAGGTGGTCAGCCACACAGATGAGTTCTTGCACATCAGGCTTATAGCTTTCAAAACTCTGAAATAACACATCTCTTACAGAGGAGAAAAAGATGCATCAGACATAACTTGTCAACAGAAGTCCTGGAAGTTGTAAAACATGGATTTGCTTGTTTGGTAATACCATTTGTTTGAAAATATACTTCAAAGCAGTAGAAAAAACACTTATTCAACCCCCACCCCACTGAACCTAGAAGTATTTTATTTGAGATACTGAGTGTAGCATGACTGGGTGACTTGGTCTAGGTGATCCTGCTCAGGCAGGGGGCTGGACTAGATGATCTTCTAGCTCCCTTCCAACCCCTAATATCTGTGAATCTGTGAATGACAGTTACACTCAGTATCTCAAATGAAATCCTTGTCTCGTTGAATTAAAAGGCAGAACTTACTACTGTAAAAAAAACCAAAACCAAACCAAAACCCAAACAAAAAAAACCAGCCCAAAACAAAACCCTAAACCACCATAAACCACCAAAACCATCTGTTATCTAGGACATGACATCTATAACAAAATAAAATCACACAAGGAACTGTAGTAAAGGATGCAATACAACACTCCCCTGAGCATCTTAAACTTGTCAAGACCTTCACATTAATCACAAGAAAAAAAAAAAAAGAGAATAGTTAATCAGGAAGGCCACAGAACATGAAACAAGCTAAGAGATTATTATTATGTGAAAACAGAAGTTAAAAAAACAATTCTAAATTTCATTATTTTTTGCTTAAAGCAGCTCCAATCCCTGTGATTCTGAAAAGGATTTATGCACTCAGTGGATTTCTACTTTCATATAGTATTAAACATTTCTGCTGTTATAATGCCTTGGAATAGAACTTGTAGAAGCGAAAAAAAAAAAACCAAAAAAACCAGAAAGCAACAAACAAGACATTTGGAGCAGGATTTAGAAAAAAAAATTTTAAATGTACTCACTTTATATGTGGCTGTAACCCTGGCTGTTCTTCATAATTTTCTATAAGAAAAGGAAGATTTTTGGCCCAGTGATCCTTGAAATTTCCAGGAAGATCTATATCAACATTATACTCTGTAAGAGGGGTATCCAAATGAGCATGCAAGTATCTAGAATACTCTGGAGGGAAGAAATAAAATTAAATACCATTTGCATAATTAGCCTACTTATTTAATTATATAAAACAAAAAAAAAAATCACATTATGTGTTAGTTATCCAATATGACTTTAAAAAGTCATTACTCTTAAGATAATTTAAAATAATTGAAGATAATTCCAACTTACCTCTGAGGTATTTCACTTTCAGATATTCTGGGCTGGCCTTCTGACCTGGCAGTGGATCATTTAGCATAACTTTAGTCTGAGCTTTTATGCCTTCATAAAACTGTCCCATTGCAACATGGCTGAGACCTTTCATGTACTGGCACACTTCATTGTATGGTTCCAGCTGCAGACATCTCTAGGAGATGAAAGGCACACAGAACCCATGAATCACAACACAGAATTAGTATCTTCAAATAAACTAACATGTTTGGTGAGAAGACTACATGAAATGATTTACCAAGATCCACTTTAACCACAATTTTCTTTCAGTGATGTTCAGCACTTGAATTGCCAATGTAAGGAAAAAAAAAAATATATATATTTGCAGCTTCATTAAAGGAAAAAAAGAAACAGGAACCACCAATATGAATATGCTTTTGATCACACTGTTAATGAAAACAGATCACATGTGGTCTGATTATATTAGCAGGATGGAAGTCTCAATATTATTTGAATTAAATTACACACAGCACACAATAGGATCAGTAACAAGTAATTTTTGCCTAGTTCAACTATGTTAGTCCAACTATTGCTCAACCAGTCACAATAATAATAATGCTAATCAGAAGAGAACAGCTAATTTTGCATTTTTCTGTTAAA
>JANHGL010004688.1:0-10646 GCA_024611195.1 Ceyx melanurus | reverse complement strand
TATAAATATATAAATTATAATTCTCTATTAATGAAAACAAAATTCTGCTTGTACACATCACCTTTGTGCTGTACCTCTAATAATTTATTAATATAACTATGAATAAACATCACTTTTATGGCTCCATAGGTACCTTTCTTGGCAGCAAAGCTGGCTCAAGCTCTCCCATGAGCTTCAAGTCATGAAAGTCTCACTCACCAGTGTTTTTATCAGTCCTGTCTGCAGCACTGACAACAAAGCAATACTGGTGACTGGGTTGATGCCATCCATCAGCATCTTGCCTATCTGAATTTTTATATTTTCCTCAAATTAAGTAACTGCTTCCATCCTATGAATGTGAAAAAGAAAAATCCAAACTGGTTATATAGCAGGCTTTGTATTACACTTCACTGATGTCTTTCTTGTTTTCCAAGGCAAAGAAATTTTGCATGTGCTTGACACCATCTTTGTGTCTACAAAGTGCCACTCACAGAAATTTCTGACGTGATGCTGTCTCAACATCTAACTGAACTGAGAAAAACTCATGCTGGTGTTAAAAAAATGCAAATATGAGGAACTTCAAGCTCCTATCACAGCAATACTAAAAGAATTAGATATTCTGCACAAAGGAAATTTTCAAGGAGTTACTCAACTGTTCTTCACTCTAGAATTCCAGCAACCATTCAGTCCTGATTCATCAGGCCACTAATTCAAACAAGGAGCATAGTCTACTTTTAAACTATTTTTTCCTCAGGAAATTGTGTGAAGTTAGCTGTAACTGTAAGTAATTTAACTTTCATTTATTTTTTTAACAAATGCAAGGTGGTAGACATATCAAGAGGCATAGGCAGTTGAGAAGTAATATAAAGCCTACTGGGTTGCAGGAGTTGATGATGTTCCCAAGCTGCAGTAGAAGACATCCTCATTTCCAAATACAGACTAGATACTGAGACAAATTCAGTGGCACTTCATAAACCTGCATCTCAGAGGCAAAATACCACTGTTACCTTACTAGATAACTCTTTCAATGGCTGTGGCTTACCCACCACTCACAACTGTGCCTGTATTCTCCTTTGGCAGTCTTGCTTCATGCTGCTTGACTTCCATGGCCCCACAAAGCCAATGTACCTGTGTCTCCAGCAGTATGAGCCACTAGATCCCTGTGTTACAGAGCCTACCAAGGGATGGGCACATCATTCTAGTGGCACAGCACAAAGATTTTGGGATGTACTTATCAAGTCCTAATTAGTCTAGCTCCTCCTGTTACAGGCCTTCTTATATGTCTGGATTCAAATAATTGAGCTAGAAATTAATCTAAATAATTATCTACTCACATGTAGTCCTTTTTTTCCATATGCTATCCCTCGTCCATAAATTGCACTAACCAGCTCTGGTTCTTCCTGTTAAGATGAAAAAATTCATACAATAATCAGTTGCAGTTTAGTTGGGCTTTTTGTTTGATTGTGGGGTTTTTTTAAGGTATCTTCCTTGAATATTTAATTCTTGCTGTCTTAAGTAGTATGAGGTGAACAATCACAGTTGACAGGCAAAGAAATCAATTGTATTACAGTTCTTATTTCAGTTCATATTTTTGTATGCTCATAACTTCCAACTCAATTTACTGGAACTGTTCTGGAGTATTCTGTCTGGAAAATAAGTTAAACAGATGCAGCTATAGTGTCAGTAACCACCTGGCAGAAGCTATAAACACATTAGTATAGTCTGTTGTCCAAACTTCATTACTTGTGCCTTTACTACTAATTATATTATCTCTTCTAAGTCACTGAAGCAGTAATAAACACAATTTGGCCATTTAAATCTTGTTCTGTTAGCAATTTAAATTTGACATTTAAAATTAGAAAGCAGGAAATTGTGACATCCTGATGAAATTTTGCATTCAGGCCACAATTAAAACCAGAGGTATTCTGTTTAAAACCTGCACATTTAAACAAACCTTTCCAAGTCAAGCACTTAAGGGGACTCATCTTACAAAACAAATCTAATTCTTGTTCTATGGTATTGATTCCAACCATGGTTTTCCATCCAGGTTTGCAGAACTACAACAGCAAAACTGTTTTTCTCAGCACAACAAAGCCTATGCAGTGAGTTTCCCCAAAAGCCAGCCAGGAATTACACCATCTTCACAACTGCAACCAACACAGCCCTGCTACATAAGTCTGTGGCATAGGGCTGGTCTCATTTAACTGGGACAACTGGTAAGAAACAAATCCTTTCACTGACAAAATGGGTGACACACCAATGTTGGCAGCTTGACAGATTTGAGCTGATTCCAACACCAGTTTCAGGTAAAGTCCCTACTTCTAATATAGTGGCTAAGCAAGGCTGTTTTAGTCTGTTAAATATTTTAATATTCACTTGGTAAGCATTTGAAATTGCTTTATGGAGGTGGAGTGAAGAATCATAACCACTTTACAGCCTTTCAGGCATAGAATAGTCATATTAAATTAAACTGAGATATGTGCATTGCAAGGTACTCCATCATATACACACTTAATATCTTTCTACAGTCATTGTCTCTTGCTTATCTTCACTAAATTCAGTTTCTTTCTTAGTAATGAGAAGGCATCAACATGTAAGTCCAGTGGTTCTTGAAGCAAAGTTGCTCATTAAGGTTAATAATAAAAAAAATCATCCCACACATTAAAAACAAATCAAATACAATTACCAAACATCTAAACCAACCAACCAAAATCATTCTGGTCCTCTCATAAATGTGCCTTAAGAAAATTAGTCCTACAGATGAGAAAAATACTCCCTGAATAACCAAGATACTGAATCATGTGATTTAAAAACTATTCTTATGTTTGGAAGGAAAAAAAACCAAACAAACTAAGAATAAAATAATTACTCTAATTTTAAAATCCTTCAATGAATCTTTGATTTAATAAAAGCCTTATGTTGTAAGTGATCATTTAATAGTCATTTTTAGGAGGCCCAGACAGAAACTCACCTGCAGCATTGATGAAAAATGTCGTATGGCTTCATCATACAACCCGTTGCCAATCAGCACGTAAGCAATTGCTAACAAAACATTACAAATGTAAACAAAACAGAAAAAAGACCTGATTTAACAACACATTTTACAATTTGGTTGCATTTCACGTAAATTACATTACACTGAAGAGTTAAGTAGTCAAATGATTTCTAAACTGCCACTGAAATGACTTCCCTCAACTAAGAAAATGGTAGCTTTAGACTGGAAATAAAATAAAGAGGAAATTTTTTACTCTTCAGGGTTGTGAGACACTGGAACAAGTTGCCCAGGGGAGCTGTTGGTGGCTCAGCACTGCATTTGTTCACATCCAAGCTGGATGGAGCCTTGAGCAACCTGGTCTAGTGGGAGTGTCCCTGACATGGCAGGGGCTTAGAACAACCAGAGCATTCTAAGATTCCATTAAGAATATCTGATTGTATTGTTTGTACACATATTATTAAACTATACTAGCTCACAATAGTTTTCTTCAATTGAATTATCTAGAAAAATCATAATTAAAGTGATTCCATTATTTATAAAAATGAGATTGAAAAGCTAAAGAATATTTACCCATGTTAAATTTACTAAAAGCTTTAAAGTTCTTGCATATCCACCCACTTTGGAATAGAAGCCAAGTGTTTTAAGAAACAGACTGCTCTTTTAGACACATCTCTCTGTAAACTCCACAAGAGGTAGAAGTACAGTCAAGTGACAAGACTAGAAAGCTGTGTTTCTGCTTGCAGGACTGAAGTTCAGTTCTAACAGCTGAATATCTCAGGATGTTTAATTTTGCATGCTTTAATCCACAGTTCTTCACTCTGGACTAAGCTCTGTCTACACTGTCCACAAAACCCACCCAACTTGCAGACTAGAGCTGGGCAAGAGAAAGTACAACTGTTCCTGCAGAACTGAGAGTGGGAATTCACTTTTCCCCATACTTCTGATGAGTTTCATCATCTATCAGCTTCATTATTTACTTGAAGAGAACAAGAAGCCAGTTAGAACAAAGGTATTAACAGGACACAGACATTTTCCTGGAGGCAGGGTGTTGTTTTGTCAGTGTAGCCAAGCACTTTTCATTAAGGAGGAAAAAAATGAAAGAGAAATAAGAAATGTATTTAAAACAGAGCTTGCCCAGTTTTTGGAGCATCTCTATTATGCAGAAGAGTTTGTGTGCAATATAAGCTTTTTCCTCAATACATACAAGGTTCACTTGGTACAGACAGTGCTGCCAACAAATGAAAGCAAACTGGCAGTAAAGGATGGGCTGAAGGGCTCTTGAATTCTCCTCATTTCATTCTCCTCCAAGACTACACAATTCTTACTATCACCTTTACATTTCCAATCCCAGAACACAGGAGAGTAAAAGAAATTCAACCCAACCATGACTGTATTAAGGAAAAAAGTGGAGGAATGAATCCTCAGTGTCTTGCTCACGAGTTTGATTTGTTTCTCCAGGACTTCTGGCAAAATGCAGGAGGTGACAGACTATGCCTGTAAAATGGCAAGTGACTGCAGCCAGTAGCTGATATGGCAGCAGCTTTTACATTTATCTCTTTGATTAATCCTTAATTAAATACTAGAAAGATGTAAGGGTTAACAATGGTCCATTAGCCACAGTATTTGGGTACTAACATTGCTTCAGAATAGCCCAAAGATTTCACACTACTTTTCCTCAGAACAGTTAGATGCACAAACAGGAAGGACCCAGGCTCTTGGCACCATGACATACTAGAAATAAAAGTGGGTAGGTACATGCCATTTTACAGACCAAACCTGAGAAGAAGGACCTTCTGGCATAGTCCTCCAGGTCTACAGAGCAGACACCAGAAGTATCATATATTTTCTGCTGGATGGAAGTTCAGTATTCCCTGCAGGAGTCTGTGAACATAGTTTGGTATGCTAGGAATATGAAAAAATATTAAGTTCCCAAATCTTCATGGATAAGTATGTGAAGGCAGAATTGTCAACAAATACACTGCTCAGTTGTTTTAATTTTGTTGGACAGCAAAGTCTCCCTTTGCCTTCCTTGACATATGACTTTGACAATACCTCTGCTTCCTACAGAGACCATTTTGGAGAAGCACTGCAGCTAACTGCTTCCTCAAGTCTTGAGAGAAATATTTCCTGTTGCTTTACTTGAAATGCCTCCATTTTCTGCACTAAATGTGATTAAACATCAAGTAGCATCCTATATGAGGATGCAAATCACAAAGCCTTCCTGTTGTCTGTAGGGTTTGATGGGAAGAGTGTGTGGAGAGGGGAAGAGAGATTTAGGTTTTACACTTGATAAGAAGAATATTCCATTGGTAACATTTTTTAGGTATTAGAAAAGTTTTAGTCATCAGTACTGACAGTAAAAAGGAAGTAGGAAGTAGCTGAGACTGTTTAACAGGATTTAATCACAATGGGTTTTGAGAACCTCCTTAACCAGAGAAAAGGTAAAGAATTCTAGTGAGCAAAGCAGAAAAGATTTTTAGGAAAAGATGCACATATTCTCTTTGTATGACCAGAGAAAACTCACTGTATTTACAGGCTTATTAAGATAACTTAAAAATTAATGCATCATTAAGGAATCATCAGTTTAGTTTCAAAGCATTCAGTGCTACCAGAGGAGCACATAATTCACCTCCCCAAACCTTAAGTAAGGCATCTTACCCAGTTCTTCATTTGTGTTCTCATTCTCAGTAGCAAATGGGAATCGTTTTTGCTCTGCAAGCAGCTTTGCTTGATTCTGTAAAACATTGGGGTTTAAAGTGTTCAGCAAACAATAAAGAATTTAATAGAAAACCTGTGGCTTAAACCCTTATGAGACTCTCTTAAATCAAAAAGCTAAAAGTTAACATGATTGCTTTCAGCTACCTTGAAGCAATTTCATTCCTACTCTTCCACAAAGAGAAAAATTCTTCTTCAGTCAGGTGCTGCTGTTCTCCTTTCTAACATCAGGATAACCAAAGTTGTCAGGTGAAAGGACACTGTCAGTGTTTTACCAGAGGCTGATGTTTCTGAGGAACATTAGTTTAGCATGAAGGCTTGGAAGTCCTTCTAATACACATGCTACTGCAGTGGAAAATTTATATTTTTTACTCCATTAATTATTCCTTTGTCTCCTGAAAAGGGAAGAGTACTAGAGAAAACACTGAAAATTAAATACTGAAAAGAGTACCACTCCAGCAGCCAGGACAAGTTTAATTTAATGCCACACTGAAGTTAAAAGTTAAAGTTAAAACTTGTCCTTTCAACAATAACATTCTATCAATTCCAGACTTTGTTTAGGCAACTGCAGCCTCATCTAAGATTTCTGTTTCCCAAATAATGCATCTAGAGGATCCAGTACTGCCAAAGATAACTCAGAAATACAGAAATACTCCACTCTGCTCATTTTCACAAGTATTTTCCACAGACAGCTGTAAGGCTGTGAGCACAGTGTGTTAGAAAAATACAGTGTTCATTTTACTAACAGGCCTTTCAAACTGTTTTAGGAGGCAAAAGGGAGAAAAAATAACCTCACACCACTCCTCCTCTTCTTCATTTCAGCACATAAGTACATCTTCTACTTAAATTTTAAATTTAAGACCTTAAATTTTAGATACCATATTTAACTCATAATTTCCTCTACTGGGAGGACTGCACTTTGAACTCCTCCCTTCCACTATTTTTGCTTTGTTCAAATGATCTGCAAAGATCAGATTTCACAAACCTGTTTTTTAATGAAATCAGATGGTGTATGAGCTTTACATTACAATATAAATTCTGAGAATTACTATTCCACCTATAGCAAGGGTATACCCACAGGGGCACCAGAAATAGCTACAACCCAAAGAATCTGGCACAACTTTAATAACCTATGAATTCTAGAGCTGTATGTGATGCTCACAACTGCCTCCCCTGTCCCCATCCACCTTCTCTCTTGTCTTAGCATCACAGAACAGGGTTTGGCTCTGGGGTGGGGGAGGAAGGGGATTTGTACTTCAACAAATGATTAATCCTGGTAGAGGTCAGACATCCTGCACCTCCACATGCAAAAACTGCAAGTCATTCTGCTTTCAAGAAACAAGAAAATAATTTTCATCACAGCACCATCTCCTGATAGGTTGAACTGTTGATCTCTTTGAAAGATGTTTTTTATTATTATTTTTTTTTGAAGCAGGGAATTTTTTTCTAATCTGACAGATATTTCACTGCCTTAGAAAGAATTGCTGGTACTGCTAGACTAGACAGATCTGATCAATATTTGGAGTAATGTCTAAAGAGAATATTCAAGTTAAACAACTGACTTGATGAATTTGCAGTATTTTCTTTTCAAATGCCACCTTTGAAAAAGCTGCTTCAAATGTGAACATTGTTCCCACATCCCCAATAAGCTGTCAAAGTTTGCCAAGGCTTCTCTATATTTTTACATGAGTTTTTTTCAGCTTTTCAGTATCTGTCACTCTATTAGACTGAAGAAGTCAAATCAAACCTGTTCTGATGTAAACCTAGGAGCATAATTTTTGAAGGTGAACAGCTTAACAGTAGCATTGCAAAAAAAAAAACATTTGCAAAAGAATCCTCTTGAATTCTATCAAGAAATACTCTTGTTTGTTAGGATATTCTCCACACACTGTGCCTGTATTACATTTAGTGAAATGGTCTGAAATCTCTGTCACCTTTGCACAGTGGTATTTCTGCAAGTTATCAATCCAACTCACACACACATTTTGTGGTAAAGCTGCTCAGGTAGTCAATCTGGGTACAAATTAACACAACTTTCCCTTTTTCACCCATAGACTCTACACCTCTAAAAAATAAAAAAGAATGGATAGACCAATCCAGATGAAGGTTAGCCTTCAGTGGGAGCATCAGCTTCCATCAGCTGGCACTGCTGACAGCCCTAGACTTATGATGGAGCACAATGAAATGAGACTTTCATGAGCAACTTTGCATTCATTTACACTCAAACCTTTTGGGGACCTACTGATTAACAGATTGTGTCTGTAGGCATTTGTCTGGATTTCATTCTAACTGGTTCTGCAGCTAAAGTGATCTGAGACTTTAACAATCTATTAAAAATTGGTTTGTCTTTTATATTCTTGATAGCATACCAAAATTTTTTCTGTGTTCAGAGAAAGCACAGACTCACAAGATGAAGACCCTCCTATGTCACAGTCCAACTCATGGAAGTGCAAAAATGATGAATCTGGGGGAGAAGAAAGAAAATACCTTTAGGAACTCAAAGAATTACATGAATATTCTATTATCACATCTCACAATTCCTCAGGTCCTTCTGAGCAGCTTCCTCAATGGGCACTGTAGTGTGTGCAAACACAAACTCCTGTGAAGTGCTTTCTGCCAGGAAACTAGGAATTGACAGGATTGTTTTTATATCATTAGCTTTGTCACTATTCTGCTTGTGCTCCTGGATAAAAAGACATGGAAAAAATATCAAGAAGGAGGTGTTACAAAAAGGGAGGAAGCAGAAGAAGAGTTTGGGGTAGACATGTCCACATTTGCCATTATGACTCCACTCTCTGGCACGAGAGATTAAAGACAAAATTATCATTCCAATCCCACAGAGGAAAAGAAATGGAGAGAGAGGAATGAGCTGCTGCTGGAAGCCCAAGAAACTGAGGAATAAAGAGTGTTATAAGCAGACAGAATAGTAAACTTAACTGACTGAACATATGCAAAGGTCCTCAACAGGCATATTACTAAGAAAATCTATGAGAAGACAAACACAGCTTGTTGGCACAGCAGAAAAAAAATAATAATAATTAAATAAGCAAGTAACTAATAATCAAGAAAACCCCACAGACAGACAGACAATGGAAGTCATTACTTCACCTCTATGGTGCTTTAGCAATCTGAACAGAACTGCTAGCTTTTAATTCTTCAGATCTTATAATTTGTATTAACTTGAAATATTTCAAATATTTCAAGTTAATACAAATTATAAGATCTGAAGAATTAAAAGCTTAATTGAAGATTAACTGCAGATTTAAAAATTTAACTTGAAATATTTCAAGTTAATAATAATAAAAAGCAGATAAACAGTATTCTCCCTGATTCCATGGCACAAATATTAAATTTTCTCATTTCTCCTACTGTTTGTAAACAGAAGCTTGGTGCTAACTTTGAAAGGCTGGGGACAATGTGTGTTTCTAGTTCACTTCCACAGACTCCTGTATTTTTATGACCTAAGGGTTCTTAGGTCACCTAAGAAGCTATTTGAGATAAAAAGATTCTCAGCTTTTGGGAAAGTTGTGCTAGAAGACTGAGATCTTAAGGGAATTTGTCAACTGTCAGGTTATTTAGCCACAGGATTTAATCAGCAGAGCGAACTGGTACACAGCTTTTTCAGAGCAAAGATGCTGTGCTGGAATTAAGGGCTATTTTATTACCAGTGCCTGCAATGCACCTCAGGTACCTGATGATTTAAGCAGAATTCCTTATATCAATCCTAGCCACACTAGTCTCTTTAGAACAACATCCATCATTAAATCAAAATCTAATGTTCCAAATACACCTCTGAAGGAGCTCCCAGAGTCAATCATTGATGTTCTAGTAGCAGAAGTGACACCATCAGATGCTTTGCCATTGATTAACTCGCATGTTACACAGATTTTATTGCAACACTGGGTGAAGGTCTTTCTTGTTTTATGCTTAAACTTGAATGATTTGGAGCAATGGTCACCCAAGATAACTTTCACCAACTGATTTAGTGTTTACCTACTACAGCTCTCAGCCAGCACAGCCACTCCAAGGGAAAAAAAGAAAAAGCAGCTGATGTAAAATAGAAGTACCTGTTTAACACAGCTGATATAAACCTGTTTAACACAGCTAATATAAACTAACCAAAGAACTTCAAGCTCTGATGACAAAAGGGGACAAAAACAGTCTGGCATGGAAAAAATGTGCTTCTAGAAAGTCTGTAATTTTGAGTGGATTACACTAGTTAGATACTGTCCTTAGGGGCCACAGCAATTGTTGACATGAACCCAGACTGCATGAAATAAGGGGAAAAAAACCCAACCTTGCAGCCAGCTGAGCAGGCAAGGCACATAACTGATCATTCTCATATAAATGAGTGTTTATATTGCACTGATAAAATCTTTTCATCCATCTGCATTGCATGTACACTGTGATTCAGAGTGGCATTTCTGTACAGTCCATTCACACTGCGTTCATGATCAAAGATCATAGATTACTTAAGCTCATAATTCTGATGCAACAGCTATTTAAGCACATAAAGAGTTTTAATTATGCCTGTAATACGTGCAGACCAGCAATTAACCTGAAAAAGACCAGACCTTCCCTACCAACTTGGCGCTCGTAAAGGAAAGCATCCAGCTCACCAATAAATGATATTTAAATGCACCAAGTCACGGTCAACTTCACCAGAAAAGCTGAAGGTGTCGGCGTGTTTGGGTACTACCGAGCGCAGGGCTCAACCCTACCTAACCCCAGCTCCTAGCTGCGTGATCTGCGGGCCCCACCCGCGCAGGGGTGCGGGTTTTTCCCGCCCAGCGCCGCTGTGGCAGCCTCTGCCCCGCACCGCGCCGCGGCACCGGCTGGCCGGGGGCCGGAGGAGTGTCAGGAATGGCAAAAGGGCATGGGCCCCTCGGTCAGGCACAGGCGCCTGGGGGAAGAAGACACAACTCAGTATGTAAGGTTCAAGCAAAAAAACCCTAGT
>JANHGL010004685.1:0-23475 GCA_024611195.1 Ceyx melanurus | reverse complement strand
AATTATATATATATCTGTGCATTTTTCCACTTATAATAATTATCCTGATGTGTAAGGTCAGAAGAAAAATATTTTCTGTAATGTTTCATTTAAAAATCTTAGTCATTTCTGAAACACATTAAGTATAGGTAATACTCATTTATCTGACTGTCATCTTAGTCAACTCTTTGTTTTTGCTGTGGGTTTTATTTGGTTGATTTGGGTTTGTTTTTTTGGTTTTTTTTTGCTAAGCTGGAAGCAAAATAACTCAACTTGTAGCAGGACCATTGGCAGAGACAGATCATTTTAGTCTTCAGGCTGTCAACATGCCTTCTATTGTTCCCTTACCTGTCCTTTGGACATTTTGTAAATAAGATTGACTAAGCTCTGGAGGGATGCTGCTGAAAACTTCATCAGTCAGAACTGCTATTGCAGGATAAGGACTATGAGAAAAGAGCACTGGGATGTTTCAGGCTTCAGTTCTCACAGGGTTTGTGGTACAAATTTCTTTGCTCCGTGAACATATAACTATTTGTAGCATTATTTACAATATTCTGTCTTACATTTCAATCTATTCTTGTTATTATATGCTCAAACTCATAAGAGTTTTTAGTCCTGAGCATATTTAGTGTGATCCAGTTAAAAAAAAAATCTATGTGCATTGCACGCAAACCACTAATGAAGATTTCTGTTTTCTTCTAAGAATATTCTCAAATAAAAGTTAATTTTTAATTGTTTTTGTACTCTCCATGCATGTAACTCAACTACATCTTTTTCTATTTGCTGTTCCTTGCATGTGCTGTAGTTAATCTCTTTTATGTTGTTGTACTCCATGTAAAAAGATGGTCTATAAGAGTGGAAAACAAGCCTTCTATACCAACGACTAGAATAGAAGTCAGTTTTAGTCTTAGTTAATTAAATACATTTTATAACCAGCTCTAGTTGGTCAATGTAAGTGATACTCCTAACTGGATGCACTGCAGGTGGTACTGTTGCAGAAAATGGAAGTTTGATGCCATTTAGTGAAAGGCAAAAGTGGAACCCTGATTTTTCTCATTCTGAACAGGCACTGTAATTTTGTGTAAAATGGAGATGACACCCTGTATTCCAGAGCTTTGATTCCAGCCCCAAAACCCTTTTTTTCCAGCAGGAATTAGACATTAAATGTGAGATACTTTGACAAATGGTTTCAGAATGACCGTCTGGATCTTACTATAAACCAAGATGAAATATGGTTTTTTCCTATGTTATTGAATACCTTCTATACAGTACCTAGTTTGACAGTTTGCAATTAAGTCAAAAGATGCTGGAAAGATTGAAAAAACATTCCTTTTACTCAGGAGCATTTCTACACTTTGGTAGAAATAAATAATTGCACAGTTTCAGGAAATAACAAAATATAAATGGAACCTGTCAAGAGATTTGTTTGACAATCTATAGAAACACTACATGTTGTAAGACCAAGTTCAAGACTAATATAAGTTCTGTACATGTGTTCATTTTTTATTTCTAGCTGTAATTTAGCTCTATTTGTAAATTTGTATAAATTGGAAGGATTTTTTTCCATTTTTAATTTTTACATAGTAACACTCATTATCTTGTTAGTTATCCAGAGGACTCACTGAGAGTTTGGATTTATTCAGATGGTGGACACAGATGGCCATGTCTGGGGAAGATACAAAGCTGTACTTTGAAAATATGTCAAAACAGTAAGAGACCCCAGTGAATAAATTCTAATAGGCATAACAAAGGAAGAAAAAAAAAAGTAATAAAATAAAAAAACATTAGAATGGTTGGCCTGAGTAAGAGTAGTTTTATCTACTCCGTATCACATTTGACAATGACCTGATATGAATGCCTTTGGGAAATGTTAATTGCCAAAAAAACAGAGAAATTCTTAGTGACACCTCTTCCTAATGTCACTGCAGCCTTCAACTATTTCCAGCCCAGGGCCCTCCTAAGCCTAAGATCCTCCTGGATGTTTCCTGTGTATTATGTAACCTTAGTACATCTATATTCTATGAATTTATCTCTTGTCCATTCAACTTGCATATAATTTTTGTACCCACAAGATATTACTGCAATGAGTTCCCCACTTAACTAAATACCTAAACCTCCATGAAAGGGTCACACCTTGTGTTACCAGTCATTTAAAAATTCAGAAGGCTGAAAAGTGTGTCCATTATTTGCATTTTAGTGATTTTATTTGTGTAACTTGCACTCAGTAGATTGTGACACAAGCTGATGCAAATTTTCTGCCTTCCAGCACAGCACCACTGTTCATGGAACTAAGATTGTTAATTCCTGAGACACAGAATAATTTTCTTTTGGATTGTGGATTTTTAGTTTCCTAGCTATGGATATTTAATTATTTTGAAAGAAAAATTGTATGCCCACTTTTGTGGATGTTTTGTAGAGCTCATTAGTGGCTATTTACTGTTTGTACATTTATAGGAATGAAAGTATCAAAGGCTTCCTCTGTAGTAGCATTATTTATGTATCATTGCTTAAGATTTAAGCAATGCTGAAATACCCTGCTAAGAAAGCATTCTGGGTTGGTTTTATTTCTTATGAGTTGTATAATAATTCTCATCCCCTAAGGATATATATATTTTTTTTTTTACAGAAAATATTTAAGAATTGCTGTCTCCAGACATATCTCATAGGAATGGCAGTATTCTCTAATCTCCCTACCTCAGAATCCATATTGGCAACAGTAGAGTCAACACAAACCTCACATCATCAAAAAAATTAAACAGATTTCTACATAGTCTTACCAAGGAGTTTGTCACAACTGATGATCAACAATTTGCAATGCTATCTGCAGCCTCCAGCTGAATTCTTTATATCATATACTTGCTGGATCTTTAAATATTGTCTTAGAATGTTTAGTGGCACCTCAAAAATATCTGAAGAACAAATTTCCTACCAAAAAAAGTCAGCAAAGGTACAGCACTCACATTGAAGCCCATCTTCCCATTCAGTTTCAGCCAGAAGGAATGCAGTTCATGCACTCTGAGGTTGCTCCAGGGTCTGAACCAAAACACAATAAATAGGAACTGTCAGCAGATTTCCCAGCCAAACAAAAACACTGATGTAGATGCACCTGTAGGCCTCCAGTAGAAATCTGCACCTGTTAACCACAAAAGAATTGGAAGAATGAAAACAAGCAGGGAGTATGTGAATATTTTAGCTGTAGGAAAACTCTAACTGTCCCTTTTACTGTGTTGAATATCAGGAAGCCTGCCTATGAGATAGAGGTTTTGTAAAACCAAACTTATTGTTATGCTTTTCTGAGATAAATTCCACGAAAGCCAATTGTTAAAACCATAAGTATTTAATTATTTGAATAACTTGCTGTTTATTCAAGCGATTAGAATAATGCTGCCTGCTTGCCAGCTCACAAGATGATGATGCATAATTGGCCTCTTCTCCCTCCTCCTGTGGAAGGTACCCTGTGCCATCTTCTTTTCTGGAGGGAAAGTCTTATGAGGAGAGGATGAGGGAGCTGGGTTTGTTCAGCCTGAAGGAGACTGAGCAGAGACCTCATCACTCTACAACTACCTGAAAGTAAGTTGTAGGCAGGTGGGGTCTGGACTCTTCTCCCAGACAACCAGTGACAGAATGAGAGATCCTGAAGCTGCGCCAGGGAAGGTTTAGGTTGGACATTAGGAAGCACTTCCTTACAGAAAACCCTTTTTCATTAGCCATTAGACACTGGAATGGGCTGCCCAGGGATGTAGTGGAGTCTCCATCCCTAATGGTCTTTAAGGAAAGATTGGATGTGGCACTTGGTCTAGCTGGGTGTCATGGTGTCATATCTTAGGCTGGACTTGATGATCTCAAAGGTCTATTCCAGACTCAACAATAAATCTGTGTAATAGAAATAGAAATAGGCAATAGAAAATTAAAACTGAAAAAAAGGAAATTATATAGCAAGGTAAGAAAGAAAAATACTACTAAAAATACAGGTTCAGGGAACAGGGAAGACTTTTCTTGTATTACCAAGCTTTTTTCACAAAGGTAAAAACAGAAATTATTGGGAGGTCAATCAAATAATATTTATCTGTTTGTCTTTGGGGTTTTTTTTCCATATTGTGAAATTATAAATGTTCTGTCCATCTTTTCTTTCCAAGTGATGTACTCCTCTTCAGAGCTTACTGAAAAACCCTGATGAAGTCATTCCAAGTCATTGGAAATGACAGCCCACACCTTCATACACAGTGTGTCTGTGTGTTAGACAGTTTAGGCAAGCAGCTACGTTTTGGTGGTTTAACTTGTAGCTACACCTCACTTCATCTGCTGTATCTTCATGATTTTATTCTACAACAAATGTTTAATATACTTCACAGTGAAATATTTTGAGTACCATTCCTTACTATCCATGTAGGAGTGTTAAGAGCATACTCATGGCCAGTTACTACAAAAGCATTGATGCTCAAGTGATGTGCTACCTCTTCTCATGTAGCTATACTTAGAAAATGGATGAAAAAATGAAAATTTCACTAATCTCAATTAAAGATAGTGAGCAACACTGAAGTACGAAGTGCCTTGCTTAATTTTGAAGAAAAAATTTGTAACAGTCCTTTTTCAGGTTGCCATCAAGTATTATAATCAGACTTATGATTATTTCAGGGTTTCATAAAATTCTAAACTGATATATTCTTTCTCTCAATGACATTATTCCACAGTATAGCAGCAATTGAAACATCACCTATAGCAACAGTAGCCATGGGGAAATAGTTTGGATTTTTTTTCACCAGCAGTGAGAGCAAACCATTATCACAAAATGCAGTAGATACAATAATATCAAAACAAGAACAGCTCCTGATGGTGCTTATCTGGAATCTTGATGAAATATACACTCCTAATCCTTATTTCAATTTTTTAGTTTTTTAAATTACACTGAGTTCAATAATGTCATGTATTTAAGTCTCCATGGATGATATTGAGTTGCTTTAAATACTTAATATTAGCTTCATAAATAATCAGCACAATTACTTTAGGAAGTGTCATGCAGTTCTTTCCTTCACCTTTTGGGAATTAAAAAATCACAGATTATTATGCCTTGAATACTTTTAACTTCTTGTTATAATTAGATATTGTGTTGTGTCTTCATTAGGAGAGCTTTATTTCTTTTTATGCAGGCTTTATGAACTCTTCTTAGAATATACAAACTAAAACTTCATTATTGGATGTGCACTTTCTGTTCTTCTGTGTCACAACCAATGAAACCACTCTTGCTACTAAACAACATATTCATATACTCATGCTGAGCTTAAGTAACTTTGGACAGGGAAAACTTACTCGTCAGTCTGTCTATAATTAAGTTCTGTCTCAACACCATAGAAAACCAGTTTCATACAATTAGTATCCTATCTGTAAGCAAATTAAGCTTAAAAAATTGATTATAGAATACTGACAAAGTAGTATTAGGAAAAAAAATACAATAGTAAAAGGTCATTAACTATATTTCTCAGCTGTTAGTCATTTTAGTTCTAAAGCTGTCAATCCAAGGATGACAATAGTGCTGATATATATTAAAAAAAAAAAAATTGCTGAGGAAATTATTTCTCATCTAGTAGAAATTTATTTCTTATTCATTGTACTCTTTGTTCCCTGGAAATTTGAGAGCTAAGCTTGAAATAAACTAAACATACGTCAATAGATCCAGTGGTTCTCTTAAGTATATGTCAGCTATATGATCACAGTAAATCTAATGAGAAATTTAAAAGTATTTTGTATTCTGATTTAGGAATACTGTTACCTGTTAAAATTTTGTGAGAGAGAGAACAAGAAAAATCAGTTTTGTCAAACAGGACAGAAGAGAAAGAGAAAGCAAATAGTCAACAACTTGGTGGTTGGAATACTTATCTATGTTTTCAAATCCTTTTAAGTATCTGGGCTGAACAAGGTTTTAAACCTCTTTTTTCTACATTACCAATGAATACCTCAAACTCCTGGTCTTGTAGCTTCATGTGTTCTTTAGTTCCAATCATACATTCTTTTATGGAGCTGTGAACCTTTTTTCAGTTGTTGCTTAGAGAAACCAACAACTACATCTCACGAATCTTTTGTTAGATGAAATAACATTTTCCATCAAAAAAAAAAAAAGTAGGAAATTAAGTGGAAAAGTCCTAAATTATCCTCTTCTGTAAAATCATATAGAGTTACTTCATAAAGCAGGTGAAATAAATTGCTGCTATTTGTTTTTTAATGGATATAGCAAATTGTTCTGCTACCATTTATTCATGCTTAGCCTGCAAATCAAATTATACTTTTTGTAATGGAATTTTAATTATGTTCTGTAGTTACATATTCTATACTCTTTAAAGTCATTGTATAGACAAAAAAAAAGTGCAAACGTCTTTTGCAAAATGAAATATTTAGTAAAATATCTATGGTTGTATCTATCTTCATAAAATGTCATAGAATATCTGATATTCACAATACATGCAATTCACTAAGAAAACACTGATTGACAGTTAAAATTCTCTAGGGGCCTGATATGAAGCTTGTTGGTATTAGTGGAAACATTCATACTGAGTTTAGCAGATTTCAGATAGAATCAGACCCCAACACGTTAAAAATTACTAGTGTGGAAGAGCTTTTTCTTTCTAAAAACACTGGAGGCAAATACATTAGTTCAAAACCAGTGGGATATCATTCTGAGCTAAATCTATAATTCTAAAGTAGAACATGTGCACGATAGGTCTGAGCAGTGATTTAAAACAGATTTGAATTGGACTGGCACACTTAACTGACAAGACTTGGGATTATTCCGTGCACTAAAAAAGCATTTAAATCTGCATGCTTCCTGTTTTTCTAGGGCTAGAGATCAATTTGGGGCATTTTAGCACAGTACATCACTTATTTCTGTTTCAGATTCTAAAAATTGCTTTGAAGTATATGCCAGAAGCAAAATTATTTCTGCCCATAGAATTTATTTCATTCTTTTATTTAACTCATTCTCTGTGGCTTCCTCAGTTATGGAGTCAGTCTCGGGAAAATGTAATTTTTTTAAATAGAATAATATATAACTTCTAATTTTAAGTTTAGCATTTAGTATGCAGAGAACACTATGGGCTAAATTGTGCCACATAGTCACAAGCTCTTCTGATGGAGCTTCATCAAAGATGATCTGTCTCAGTCGGGCACAATCTGTTCTGGAAAATAAGAGAAAGAGGAGGGTCTGCTGTCCACTGCATGTTATGCCAATGACAAAGTTTACTCATCCTGCTGGATAGGTGTTTTTTAGACAAGCATGGAGGTGTTAGAAAATCTGTTCCATTCTCAGTATTTTTTCCCTTTTCTTAAAGAGTGCAAGCTCATGCAAAGCAATTTGAGCCTGTTACCTCTTTGCTTGGTATTCTCAGATATGTGGTGTATAATGTGCCAAAAGAAAAGAGGATTGGTTTATCCCTTCAGTCCTTAGCATGAAAAGAGTTCAGGGAGAGTTGCTGTCTGCTGTTCTTGAACGGCTGTCTTGTTGGCTGGTGTGAAGGTCTCCTGGCAGCCTTTCACACACACACACACACAGCAGATCAAGAGCAGTACACAGTCTGGCCATGTATACATTCAGAGAAGTATAGAAATAGGAAATGGAGAATTATGTCGTATTTGAGAGAGACTTTTAGTTCAGACCATCACAGCTATAGGCACATTACTCCCAGCTGCCTTTCAGAACATTTTCTTACCAATTTTCTTCATAACTCTGAACTCTGAGATATTATTGTAATGAGGAGTTCTGCTATCATCCCTGTGGCTGAGACATTTAGGGTAATTTATGTCTTCCTGTGTTAGTACAGATTATAAGGAGAGTTCATATAAAGTAAAACCATGGAATGTTATCACTAAGGATAGAATCCTGCTGGAGACAGTTCTAAAGTTGGACAGGATATCAAAAGGGTTTTGTCAGTGGCTAAAATGGGTCTTTGAAGAGAATTTTGCCACCCTTCTGTTCACAGCCTTTCCAGATTTAGTGAAATCCCATAGTCTTTTGATGTTGGGAGGGCACATTTAATGACATTATTGGAGCTTTTATTTGTGTAAAATATTTGTAAATCTGGCTGATGATATAAAATCTAAAATATAGTTGAGAATAAACACACTCAACATGTGGAACTTAATCTGATGTTCTCTTCTGAGTGTCTACATTTCTGGAATGAATAAACTGGATATACTGATAAATACTTTAGAATACCACATATGAGAATGTGTAATAGGCTAGAAGATGCTTATTCAAAATTCAAAGTGCTCATTTATTTAATGGTATGCAGTGTTATGTTTGGGAAATTAAAGCACATAGAATATTTCCTTACGGGATTACCTTCTGATGAGTTTGAACCTCTATTTGCACCCAGAAATTCACAGTAAATATGAAGGCTTTTTTTGAAAAGTGTGGTTAACAATAGAAATGCACCTTTCCAATGAGCTATTTACTAAAGCTGTTTGAAGCTCAAAGCCTGAATAAGCAAAACACATACAGAAGATGTCCCAGTTATGGTTCAAGTGTGATTCTGCATATTTTTTTTTAATATAATTAGATAGCATATTGGGATTATAGAATTGTGATAAAGAGAGATTTCATGAAAACTGTGCTGCCCTGGTATTTTGCAAAGAGTTACTGAAAATAAGTTAAGTGTGAAGCATTTCCCAGATGGTAAAAATTCACTCCAAGGAATTTAAATTGATACTCAAAATGTTGCTGTGTTCATGAAGTTCCTTTTGCATCTTTAAAAAGAACATTTCAATGTACTCTAATCACTGCCAATTGTAATGTAATTTATTACAGGGAAGATTAAATGAATGCAAAATTTGCAGGTAGGAATTTGATCTCTCTGCATGAAAAAGATGCAATACAATATCCTCATCTTTCAATTTTTGACCTATTTGTGTTAAACTGTTTTCTTCAGGGAAATATCAGTAAAACATCATGCCCTTATGAAACAACTGTCAGTGTTAATTTAGTTATAGAGACATTTCCTTCAAGTGTAAGCAAGATTTCTTACAATTGCTTCACATGAGTATTCGTTTCTAAAACATACTTTTAATCAAAGGATTCCTCATAGTGTTTGAAATACTTGAGTCAGTTTAGGATAACAATCTAATATAAACCTTTCTCCAAATTCTTTAACATTGCAATAGTCTCACTGGTTTAAATTGTTTTGCTGTCTGAAGTACTGGACTCTTTTTTTTTTTTTTCTTTGAAAATTTTACATATCATTTGATATGTGCTTTATGCAAAAGATGGAGCCCCCACTTCTAAAACACAAGAAAGGTTATTTTTCTAATTCAATTGAAAATGCTAAATACTGATCTCTGTGAATCCATGTCAACTCTTGAGTTGCTTTTAGAGTTCTTCTGACTTAACATATCCTGACTATTTTTCCTTCCATGTCAATTAAAATTCAGAGAATATATCTTAAGACTACACTCTAAGATAGAGCTGTAGACAAATTGCTAAAATTAGAGCTAGACTTATTATAAATACTACTTTTAAAATACTGTGGTGAAGTAATATTAGTGCTACAGTTAATATTCTTTATGCCATTAATAATGCATATTTAAATAGTGCCAGTATAAATGTCTGGATTTATTTTGTTTTTGTGAGACATGACCAGAAACACATCAGCTAAAAAGAAAGGTGGTACAAGGACTGTTCTATAACTACTTTGATTTGACACAATAGTACTAGTGTTTAGATTGCAGTGATTTTATAAAGTCTATGCTTTGATGTTCAAGACATCAGCTGGTTAATTCATCTCAAGAAGAGCTTATCCATTATGTCTTACTGGCATAAAACTTCCTGAAAAATTACTAAGAGAATGGCTTCCATAAATCTTGCATATATATCACATAAATTAATCCAAACCATTTTAGTGCTTTGCTTATTATGAAGATGTTGCTAAATATCAGTGAGTAATGTTATCTGAACAGCAAGTTTAAAATTCAGCTTCCTTAATGACTGAATGCATTTTGGAAATAGTATAAATTGTTGAGATCAGTTCTTTTCCAAATTTGTTGGTGTAAAATACACATCAAAACCAGACAGTTATTCTTTTATAAAAACATACTACTTCATAAACTAGGTTCTGATTCTGAATTAAGAGGATTCCCATTCAGTGAGATTACTTTTTCCATGTTTTGTTTCATTGCAGGGGAGGCTGGGTTGCCTAAGCAACCAGTTAAATACCAGGACTGAGATGTGGCTGATGCTTTCTTCCTCTCTCCTACCCTGAACGCACTCAGCACTATGCAGAGCAACCAGTCTCAAGTGACCATGTTAGGAAAGCATCAAGTGAATGAAGGGAGTCCCTGGGGGAGTCCCTAGACTAGACAAAACCCATGCTGGGCTTTGTTGAGGGGTCTCCTGGGAGCTGGAGTTGTTGCACTGAATGAAGTCAGAGAATCCAGGGTGCACATCTGAGGATGTGGACTTTTGTTAGCTCTGTTATTATAGGAGAAGTTATCAGGGAGAAAACTGAGGCACCAAGAAGAGGTGGGACTTGGTCAGAGACACACACAGAATAGGCATCGAGTAGATGTGTGCAGACAGTCACAAACTCCTGTTGGTTCTCGTAGAGCTACTTCATGTTCTCTGCATACAGACCATGTCTTGCCTAAAAGATGTGTACATCTGTCAATCTATGTTCCTGGACATGATATACTCTGGAGTCCTGTTGGTAGTTTTCATGCTTCAACTATTATTAGATAAAGAGACACTTACCTGCTCCTCCTTTTGGATTAAAAAAAAATAAATGGTGTATGATAGGCCAAATACTTCAACAAAATTTGTCTGATTTTTTTTTTGTGCTTCAAATCAAAATTAACAAATTATTTGAAGTAGGTGTCCTACCTCTGTTTAATCTACAGTGAAATTTCATATATAGATTACACTGAAGCATGCAGCAGATCAGAAATGACCATGTTAGGTTCTTAACTTGTTCTTAAATGTATTAATTGGATGAAGTACTTTTCAGATCTAATGCTTAATATCAGATCAGAAAAGCAGGAATGATATCTTGAAAAGACTTGGGTTTTTAAGTGTATACAATGAGAAAAGTTTGAATCCTCACATTGCCTTTGCTGGCTTTAAGTACTTGAGCTCTCACGTTCATTTCTGAAGCAATTTTTGTCATGCACTTTTCTGGTACCTGGAGAGGGAGATGATGGGTTTCATCTTTCATCAGCTGTGAATCACAATGCTCCGTAGTGTAGAAGAGAGAATTCTGCAGTCCCTTAAACATTAAAACACTTTGACAGGGGCTCTCTACAAGTTTTTCTTGCAGATCCAGGTTGAGTGGGAGTGTGACAAAGCCAGGGCTCTGTTCAACATGGTTCTGCTACCGAAGAACTGTGTAAAAGGACAATTTATTATTTGAAAACAGCCCTTTTACTAAAGTACCTGCATATTCTGCTTTTTGCTTGTATAAACTGTCTCTATGAGGGAGGAGGTGTGGGTGGGTGGCTGTGTCTTCTAAAACACTTAAAGCTAAACTGAAAATCCAGACCTGTGGCTATTCCAGCATCAAGAAAAGACAGTTCTTTAGAGACAAATCAATCCATAAAACAGTTACACATATAGATGGATTTCCTTAGACACGCATAAATTGAGGTAAACTGGTTAGCTTGAATGGTTACCTACATAGTTAGGTAATGTATTGCTTTTTCTTGAAAAAAAAAAATATTATTTTTTTCACAATGTAAGTTCCTTGAAACACCTCTAATTAACATAAAAGTCCGGCCTATTTAAGCCTATTTATTTTGTTTCCAATATTTACAAGCTTAATAAGCTGCATTTAAACAATGTATGGGTTTATATTCTCTTTCTGAAGAGTTTCATTATAAAGTTTGATATTTAAAGACTTGCCTGTCTTTACAATGTGACATAAGTAAATGTAATAAATAAACAGAAGGCTTTGCATGCTGTTAAAACTCTATTTATTAGTAGTGTGAACAAAACAGAAAAATGTAGTTTGATATATAACTAGGCTTCCAAAATAAAGAGTTAAATTACCCCAAAACTGTTGCTGAAAAATGCCAGAGAATTCTGGCAGTTAAAATTGTGTATTGCTATGAAAAGATATAGGTGTTTCTAAAAATACTTTGACAATCTATTTTATCTACTAGATACTAATTAAAGCCAGAAATTTTGTTTTTAAGAAAAAGTATTAACACTAAAATATTTTTTTAAACCCTAAAGCAAATGGTCAAGATAGGAAATTAAGAAATGCTGTCCCTAGCTCTGTTCTGGGGCACTATTATTATATATTCATTGACACCAGCAGACTTTTCACAAGGCTTCACATGCCAAAGTGATGTTAATGGCAATTACCACCATTTTATGTTTTCTCAATTTGTTTTTTCATTATCACAAAATGGTTATTTTGTAGTCGTTCTTGCTGTCTTTGAGAAATGTGACTCTGGAAATAATGAGTATTATATTGAAAAATGGCAGATGTTAACACCACATTAATTAGTTATTGTAACAGCTTCATGACTGTTAGGTATGTCAGAGAATTCTCTGGGTATTTTAACTCTGGGTTTTGTACTGTATGTCTTAAATGGCTTTGAGGAGCTGTTTCAGGATCTGTAATGCATGGCATGTCTGCAGATGGTCTCTGAACTCTTCAGTACTGACATTCTGCAGCAGTACTGAAGAGTTCTTATGAAGGATTGGATGCAGTGACCCCATCCTGGGTTCCTTTGTACGTCCTTTAATGGTGGTATTCCTCCATCACTGTCACATTCTTCTCTTGGAGCTGAAGTTAATGGGTGGCAGTTGATACAAATGACATGTTTCATTACAGTGCAGTGCTTCTCTGTGATGCATTAGCCACTATTAGAATAAGAAAAAATATAAGTCCAGGAAACCCAGAAGACAAAGACCTAGAAAGAAAAAGCAATCATTCTGAGTTAATAGAAATGTCCTTTTTTTCCTCATTCCAAAGACAAACAGATGGTGTTCCATAAAGAAATGGCTTGTAAAATAAGTTTGATAATCTTTAACACTAGTGATAGCAGTAGTAGTATAACAAAATCTAGTTCTTAAACATCTGTTTGTATTATTTCTTACAACATCTTACAAAGGTTGTTATTGTCCCCATTTTACAATATTTCTGGGTTTTACAATGAACATGTGAAGATAAAACGAACAGTTCAGGAACTAGAAGCAATCAAATGTAAGAGGACCAGTTAGGGATTAAGACATTTTCTGGGAAGATGGAATGTATAGGAAAGAGGAGGAGGCAGATGATGGGAACTGTGACCATAATTTGGAGCAATGTGTGAAGAGTGCACAGAACAGGGTTGATACCCTGTAGAGATGTGCAGTGGGAAATTGAAGAACAGTGTTTCAGATGGAAGCTTCACAGGTACATTGGTAGTGTTTTGACTCTCACATTTTCTAAGGTTACCTCTCATAACAGAGGTGGGTATAAAATCTTAAGTGATGTGATTTTTCATATGGAAATAAATTCTTTATGTCACTCAGGTGACCTTAAATCGTATTGGGCTCTCAGCAATAAGCACAGTGGCTGACTGCCTGGTTACCTAGACAAGTATATAAGGAATTTATAACATTATAAGAGAACTTCTTCAAAATGTGTCTTCAAATAAATATTGCTTTGTTTTTTAGCAAGCTGTCTTGTTAGTGGTCACCTTTGTCATAACTCATTAGTGAGCCAGCCACATCATCTGAAATAAGGTCATGTCTGCTGAGGAATTTTGGGGATTTTCAACAAGACTTGCTTGCCATTGTTAATGATGAATGCACTTTTTATTACAAAATTATATGATGAATAGAAGTGCTAAATGGTTGCTGTGGGAAAGCTGATAAAAAGGTCAGGTATTTATTTGAACTGGACAATCATCACAACAATGCAGAGTACAAGTTTTCTCTATACTTTTCTGTGTGCAGCTGCTGCAAGCACGAGAAATAAACTTCTAAATGAATACTGTTATTTCTAGCTCCCTTTCCAGTGAAAAATGGCTTCCAAGGACTCTAGAGAGTCTGTCTGAAACAGAACAAAGCAGTAGATTGCCTGACATATCAGTCTTCTCATTTGTAAGAATACTATGTACCATCTGCCTCTCATTTAAGCTCATTGTCTCATTCTGTCTGAAATAATGTTTTGCAAAATAATATATAATTATTAAAATAGTTTAAATCTTTACATTCCATTCCATTAAACTATAATCCTGAAACTTCACATTTTCTTTTGAAATGTACGTGCCTAAAAGTAACACATTTCTGAAAAAAATCAAGACTTAAAGTAAATCCTGATAAGTATCTGAAAAGATGATGATAATATTTAACCTTCATATATTGTTGTTTTCATTAGCAGGTATTAAAGCCCTTTGGAAGGATTGGCGTTATTGTAGCCAAGGAAATTTGGGCAGTTTAATACTAAACTCTTTTTTTCCAAAGTCACCTGGTAAACTACTGAAAAGGCTAGTCCCAAGTTACAATACAGAACTTTTTTTTTCAGGCTACACTGTTCTGCATTCTATTTACCTTGGTTAGACAGTCTTCCATTAAGAGGATAGGTTACTTTCAATAATTTGTGACATTGTTCTTGAGGATTTTCAAATTTAAAAATATAAAGTTTTGTATTTTTTAAAGTATTTGAGCAAACTATGCAGATTAAGGCAAAGCATAACTACCTTAGCCTTTCTTGGCAACCCCACTATTTTATCTAAATTATAGAGAATATTTCTACAAAACTGGCAAATGTTATTTAAACTTTAAACCATTTCTAGCTTGAGAACCACTGCTGAAATATAGCATAGCACAGGTTAATTTGCTCTGGGGTTTGGAGTAAGTTTCACAGACTATTCTCTGCACTTGAAAGATATTGTGAAATTTCTGTAACTCCACAGGGTTTTTTAAAGCTATCTTGGTCTTTAGAGCACACTGTAGTTATTGTTGGGAAGGCATTGTGGTCACATTTCTGTGCCTTGAAGTAGTTTTGGGTTTATTCCTTTCTGCTGACCTTTGATCACTTGTTTCTTTTCTCCCCTTACCATGATTCACCTCCAATGTTAAATACTAATAAGAGAATTTGATCCAAGGTTATTCATTTTAAGGTACAAAAAAGTTATTTTTGTGGATTTTCTGTAGATGTCAGGTATGAAAACATTAAAAAAACCCAACAGTGTTGAAGTATTTATCTCTGTAGAGTTATTTCTAGTGCAAACTTGTTTTAATAATATTTAGAATAGGTGTATTTTACAGAAATTCAATACAAACTCATCTCTTACACTGTTTCCATCATCTAGAGAGTCAGACAAGAAGAAAATTTGCCATTAAACTAGATAATGACAACACTGTGCATAAATACAGTCTATGTGTCCTGTTTTGTATCTAGAAGGAGTTGTGTAAAACCTTGTTTTCCCTTAGTGGAAAGGAAATTACTACTTCATGTAGTTCAGATTTTTTGCTGGATACCACAATTTATATTTGTAAGGGGCAATCTCTAAACAGAATGCTCTCAGTGAACAGCTGGTACAAAGTAGCATTTTATATCATTACAGCTGTCAAAGTGATTTTATGACTCAGCCTTAGTTTGATACCATGACTAGTAGCTTAAATTATGTTCGTTTTTTCTCCCTTCATACTTAAAAAATGTTTTCAGAAATAAATGACCTGTATCTTAATATCTTGATTTACATAATTTGACAATATGTAAAATTCTACTAAATAATTACTCTTTCAAGAAAACTGATTACTCTCCAATGGCATATATAAAAATGAAGGTGTTTCTAAACTTGTACAATTCTTATTCAGGTGTTGATTTGATAGGTTTTGAATGTTCTACTGTGAAGAAAAAAATCAAGTGAACTACATTTTTATTCCAACACAAAATGGCTGCATGTTGGCGATAGATGTAGATGAATCATTATTGTTGTTCAGATTATCTGTGTGACACGTGTATAGATATTTTCCAAGAAAGCACCTTTGCACTACTAAAATCTCTAGCAAAAGCAGTTGTTACCTTGAAAACTACTCTTAAAGAAGTACAGAGGAAATCTGACATGATGGCAGATTTATGACAGAAACATTGACAGTGTACTTACTGACAGATTTGCAGTATTCCCACTGTAATTGTGAGAAGGGAAATTTTTTATAAGATAGAAAGCTTCAAGCTGGAGACAGGATTATTAGAAGCAACCACTTGGATGCCACTGTGGAGAGTGGTGCCTTTTAGGCCAGAAGTGTCATTGGGAGTGGGGTATGAGAGAAGATAAACTGCATCTAAAGAAATGATTGTTGGTGTCTCTAAGATCATAGAATCATAGAATGTTTAGGGCCGGAAGGGACCTCCAAAGATCATCTAGTGCAGCCCCCCCTGCAGTGAGCAGGGACACCCTCAACTAGACCAGGCTGCTCTGAGCCTTGGCCAACCTCACCTGGAATATATAAGATTGAACAGCAAACAAATGAGTGTTAAGGACTGAGAAGGTGTCTCTGAGTTTTTAAAAATTCTGGCTTCACAATCAGGTGTCTTTACAACCTGGTTTATAACTCAGAACAGCATAGCTGGGCTTCCCACATGGCATAGCTGAAAGGATTGCTGGGTGAATATGGAAAATATTAAGAAAGCACACGATACAGCTAAATACCTGAGGAAGAAGAAGCTTTAAAACAAAAAGGCATCAGTCATGTAATGATAGCAAAGAAAAACTACCTATAATAGAGTAAATAAAAAGTTTTGGGGGTTATTTTAGTATTTTTATTTGCATAAATATATATTTTTTTTTTAAAGGTACTTCAGCTACTGTAAACTCATCACTGATTTTTTGGTAAATCTTCCTGTGATTGTAATACTGACAACAGTATTATGACACAGAAGTTGTCTATGACAAATCTATAGGTCTAATTAGTGCAGCAAAATCAAATGTAGTATCACAAATACTGTTATTGTTTTTTCTGTAAGAAAAGTTGCATTTAAACATGATTGACCTCAGGCAAGGTACTCATTAAAACTAATCACTCCATATGATTCACTCTATCTGTAGTGAGACAAACTGAGCAGTGTCCAGGCAACAAGTATTTGAAAACATCAGGTTGCACCTGGGCAGTATTTTAGATTTGCAGAGGTGAGTTTTCAAGATAACCTATTCCAAGAGTAAACATCTCTACTTTTTTTGACTGTGCTTCTTTACATTAGGTGCTTATAAAAAAAAACTTTCCAGTTTCAAGTATTGCCTTAAATACTTGGCATTTCACCTTTGTATCTTCATGAGATTTTGGAGAACTCATTAAAAGTCATAAAAACACTTTGCACATGAACAAAAAATAATCCTTTTGGACTAATTGTAGCTTGAAAATCTCATTAGAATTTCCTGAATTTAGAATCTTTGGTCTTCATGATGGATCTTTTATCTTCTTTTTACTCTCTTCTTTCTTCCCTTCTTTTCTCTGTCTTTTTTTCTTTCCTATTATTGCAGAGGAAGATCAATAAGGTATTACCCTAATTTTAACAGAAAAATTGATTAAATCTTTTTCTTTGGCACTACTTATTATTTAAAACATTTTTAAAAATAGAATTAAAAAAATATCCACCAGGATTTGCTCTGGTATGTATTGCACTGCTGTCTGATATGTTGAGCTGATAGTGATGCTTGTTTCCTTTTTTTAAAGAGAGGAAATAGTGACTTGTGTAAATTTCTCAGGAGATTGTGATCATTTGCTTTCCAATTTATTCCAAATGAAGAATATACTAATTAAAACAATTGTAATATTGTTTCTGCAATTATTTGCTAATTATGATTGACTTAATGAACTACTTCTGCATACTTAGTTCTCCTGAGTGTGTTTGGTAGGTTTGCTCCAATTTCCTGGAGCAGAACTCCATCAAAGAAAACATTGGCAGAATCAATGTTATTTCAGAGCAAGTTGATCCTCAACCTCCACTGGTCTGTGTAGCAGCAATAGCTCAAGGCAATGTGAGGAAGTGTCTTTTTCAGCAACATATTGTATACTAATATTTTTCTACAGCTGTCAATTAAGTTGAAATATATAGTTGTTTTACAATCACTTTGAATTACCTAGTCCAGAAATATGGATGGCAGACCCTCAATTTCTAATCAAGAGAACTGATGCATATTTGGAAATATCAATGAAATATCTCTGTGGGAGCTTCTGACCAGCACCTAGTTGATGATTCATACAGGTTTTCACAATATTTTGGTTTGTTGTGTTTTGGTGGTTGTTGTTTGGTTGCTTTTATTCTTGTTGGTTGGTTTTGGTTTTGCCTGTTTTTATTTATTAAGACAGTTTGTAATGGTCTTCCAGGTTCATTCACTGCTTTTCCATGTCTGAAGTTGTGTAGTCTAATGCTTGTTTTTCCTATAACTAAATCTGAAATTGAACGAGTGCTTTTTTTGCATCTTAGTAGCTTAATAAAGCTAAAAATTGATTCTCCTGGCAGTCATAGTTAATTGGCAGGAGGTTAATTCCATGTTCTATATGCACCTGTATTTTTAAAATATCCTGAGCTGATATCTGGGGTCAGCCAACCTTTTCTGCTCTCTGCCACTCGGGTGATCTGCCTTTTTAACTTCATGGTTAATATAATTATCCAACAATGATTTTTTAGTTTTGAGTTCCCATTTAAGGTGTTTATGAGACATCTGAAGTATAGTATGTGCACATATGTTATTATTTGCATCTATTATATTATTTATTGTACAGTAATTAATTCTTTGAGATGTATTATCTACGTGACTACTAGTGCCTGTACTTCTTGTCTACTACCCTTTGACCTCTCAAAAACGATTAAAGTGTCTAAACAGAAATATCTTCACAAATTTGGACGCACTAGAGACTCTTTTTGGCTTCTTGCTACTTTTCCAGAAAGACCCAGGTTTCCAATAAGTTGTGTCACATCTGTCAGCCCTTGCAGTTACCTTGGATACCCTACTGTGTCTAAAATGGCCATAGATGTCTGTATTTAGCTACCTGACTCTCTCTCCCCTTTTTTTTCACAAAATCTGCTTTCAAACATCCTGTGTGTGACATATTTTAAACTAGTTATTTGTAAAACATAAAAATCTTCTTGAGATTGTCAATCTGCCTAGAAAATTATTATTCTTAGCTAGATTCTTTTGTACATAACTGTTTAGATTGATTGGGGCTTTTTAATGATCATTTGTGTTTTCTAAATAGTTTTCAAAAGAATTTATATGGTTATCCTTTAACATTTGCAACCCTCAAATAAATCAACATAGAAAAATGAATATAGAGAATGTATTTTTATTCCTTTATTTTCTCCACCCACTATTTATAACAAACAAACAAAAAGATGTAGTGAGTTGCAAGCTTGCTAAAAGACTGATTTTTAGTGATTAGTTTCAAAAAAGTTGCATGTAAGTAATTCTATAAAATTTCAGTAAATGTTCCACAGAGTTGAAAACCTTTGCAGTTCTGGATGCAATCTCCATTACTACTTATATCTACAGCTAGAACTGGACAGTAGTTCTAGAGCCAGAGATCTTTTTTAGACATTTTAAATATTTATACTCTTTCTGTCCTTAGAGCTTTGTTTCTACGACCAGAAATAAGAAATCCTGTAAAAAATAAATGAGGCATTTGAAGTGGGAGGCCTTTATTTCACATTATTTCTAATGAAAGCACTGATTCCAATCTTGCTGGCTTTGAAACATAATTATAAGATGAAACGGAGCATAGATGAGGTTGTAAATGGAATGAGGAAAAGCCAACTAATTTGTATCACATATTAAACACCTTAAAAATACTACTCAGATCAGATATTCTTTACCAAGGTTAGGAAAGGCAGGAATGTTTGATCAGTGCAAATTCCAGAGCATATATTTTGTATACTTTCTGGTTTTGTCTCACGCTTGGAGAAACAGAATTGTTACTTAGGCAAATCCTTCCATCCAAATACACGTGTTGAATTCGTTGATTAACTCTCCTTTTAGGATCATTGTAAAAAAAAAATCCTTTATTTTTCCAGTCTCTTGTCTTGACAATTAGTAAGTTTTGTTCCCAGATTGTGGAGGACTTTGTCATTCCTTCTTTGCATTTAATGTGTGAAATTATCAGGAGTGGAACAATTAACAAGGTTTTATAAGAGTCTTCAACAAAAGGATACGGTTTCAAGAGCTCATCTGTCACATTCATATTTCTTTGCACTGATTTTGGTTATTAAGTGACACCAGATTTTCCTCTTCTCTTACTCTCTCCTGCTGTACTACATTGTCAAATTAACGTGTACTTTCTGAGCACAGCCCCAGCCCACTCAACTGCGAGCTTGCTCCTGCAAGTAGAGACTACTACAGAATTTCTCAATGCAATTATATGTGAAAATTACATTTTGCAACAATTTCCATGAATTTCTTATGAAAGATTGCTTGAGTGTTACAAAGAAATACTGGTTGTTTTTTAGTTGTGTGGTAAAGTTCAAATATTCTAGTGTACTTTGAGCTTGAACACAGGTGTTGAATTAATCCAATGTTTCACCTGGGGGATGTTGAACATTATTTCATCTGCCTGAAAATTTTAGTCTATAAACGTTTTAACATGTTCATTTTATGAAGGATTCTTATTTTGTTGAGCAGATACGAGGCAGATTCTTGTGCTGTAAAACGTGATGGTTCATGAGAGGCTGTCTGTCATTAGGATGTCTAGGAACCATGCCTTATATAGTCACATAGAAAGATATTCTCATGGAAACAGCATTATGAAGGTGGCAGCTGCAGCTCTATATTTTTGTCTGGGTTTAATTTTGCAGCTAAACATTAACCCTTTATGTGATGTATGTGAAAATTACATTTACGTCTCCCTCAAAAACAGAATATATTCTACAAGTATCAAAACATATTTCTGAAAATGTTCAAGAGAGTCAATACATCTCTGTAGGAGCTAAAATTAACTTTATTTGCATCAGATTACACTGCTGAAATTTTGGGCAAGAACTGAATTCAGGTATTATAATGTGGTTAGCAGTAATTACCAACCAATATCCTTCCTCATTGAAAGCTTTTGTCTTCATTAGAGGCTGGCAAACAGCATTCAGAAAAACACACAGAGAAATATCTTTCCCCAAAATGTTTCTCACCTTTTGCAGTTCCCGATGGGTCATTGTGAAACAGATCAGTATAATACAGATGGTGAAACTACCATGAAGGTTGCAACAGTGAGGCAGTAAAATCCTGAGGTACACAAGTGCAAAATGTGATGTTAAGGGATTGATTGGCAACTCTGAAGCTAATAAGAGCAAACACAGAATATGCAGATAATTTGACTGTGATGTCTGAGAGACTGTAGGACTTTGAGAAGCTGGCAACATGGGAACCTGGGCACAGAGCCTGGAGACCGCCGACACCAACCTTGTAAACCACCTTCTGGTGGTTTCTTTAGATTTAGGAGGAAACAGAAGGAGAAACAGCAATCTGGCTGGACACTGCTGCTCCTTTTCTGTGCTGTTGGTGGTGACAGTAGAAGCCCACATACTTCATTAGTTGCTTAGTAATCGTGTTGTTATATCTCCCACACAGGTCCGTGGTACCTTGCTATAACATTTACTAGATTGAGAAAACATTTCACTGCCTCATCAAAGATATCTGCAGCCAACATACTGACATCAAAGAGCTGGAGCTTGGGCAGAGCACCATGTTGCTTGATGTGTGAAATAATGCCTTCCTGAATGGTGCTACTTCAGCTTTTAAATGCTGTGCATTTTTTTTGTCTTTCACCTTTTCTTTCTTCTGTGAGAGGGTACTTTCTAAATATGACTTAGCTGTGACTTAGTTTTCTCAATCAACTCAGTGCTGAGCGTGTGGAAAAGGGAACTAAGAATATATTTTTGGGCAGATATTACCCATGTGCAGATTATGCTGCTAAAACCAGGATCAAACTGGATGAGATGAAAACAGAACATGAATAGATTAATAGTGCAGGTGTCACAATACAGTTGTTACCATAGCTATAAAACATATTTCTTGTGCATTTTTATTTTACATTAGAAACTTCTGCCATGGCAACAGCAATGCCTCCTAAATATGTAATTCTATCATAATTTATCTATTACAGCTCTTTTCATTACTATTATTAACAGCTCTTTTTCTCCTGATTGTACTTTAGTTTTGAACATGGAATCTCTTGAGGTACAAATGTGAATAGGTTGATTTTCCAACTTTACATGAATGCCAAATTCACAGTATTTAGTATGCTTGTGATTTTCTTAATGTGCTCTGCAGTCTTGGAATCAGATTCAGAAAAAAAAAAGTGAGTTTGATGAAGCATCTGTAAATTGTAGCTCTCAAATACTGAAAATGAGAAATGGTATTCCACAGTTTTCTAGATATGTACCACAAGCAACTGTGCTGGGGAGCACCAGTGTGTAGATAAATAGCTGATTGAATTGCAATCTGCTGCATAAATGGTTGTTTGGCTGTATATAAACTGACTTTGAAATGATGGCAGAACTGAATTTATTTGTAGTTCCAAATGTAAACGTTTTCCATGCAAGACAGCTACAGCAGTATCACAGTGATTTTCAGCAGTAATCCACTCAGATGGGTAACCTCTATGTGCACTTGTAATAACACTAAAAATCTGTAGAAAATACGTTTGTTTATGTTTTGTTATTAGGTATACTATTTACAAGTAAAAAGCTGGTAAGCAGTATCTGGTGAGGAGAAACAATTTCTTTCTGATGGCTTTTTTTTTTTCTTCTTTAAGATTACAAGAATAAATTACAAAAAATACTTTACCATAGGCAGAAAACTCTCTACTGGGACTCTGAACTTCTCCACCTCTCTGAAGTTTCAAAAAGGTTCAAAAAGCATATGGTAGTTAAAGGATAGTATGCAATAGGAATGAAGAGTGTATTTTTCAGATCTATGAGTAGATTAAGATTAATTTTAACAACACAGGACATTAATTGTCAGTAACTTAATGAATTGATTTTATAAAAATGCACTTCTTAAAAAAAAATTATAGTTTTAAAAATAGACAGAAAATAATACATAATTATCACACTTCTGCATCACTACTAAACCTCAGAAGAAATATTTATTTCAGTACCAGTTGGATTCAAATTTATGGCAGAAGTAGGCAACAATAAAAAGACACCAATCTCAGATACAAGAGTTATTAATTGTGAAGCCATTAGATAACAGGTATCATAAAATACTTAAGGAGCTGCTAAATAACTTGATACTCAAAGAATTAGAATGCTGTGCAGTAAGTTGGTGCTAGGGCCACTCCATTTGAACAAGGAGAATATAAATTGTTGAGGAGCTTCTTCTAAGCAAACTTCATTCTGAACACTAAGTGGAACAGGCAGAATTTTTCCTGAAAAGTAGTAGGTGATTATATAAAAAGTGAAATGCAGTACTGCTAGCACATAAGACTAAAGGCTGCACAGAAAACCTTTGTTTTCGTCTTTCTTAGCTTCCTTAAAGTGTTTATGTGGGTATTTTAAAATTGAAATCTAGACCTATAGTAATTATATATACTTT
>JANHGL010004684.1:4557-16717 GCA_024611195.1 Ceyx melanurus | reverse complement strand
GGAGTTATCCCCCATGCATCCGGCGCCACAAATAAAGAATCACTGCTACTTAATAATTGGCTAATAGTCCGTTTTTCTGGGAATCACCATTTTTAAGCAAGTGATTATTAAGTAAAAAATGAGAACATTCTGTGAGTTCTCCAAGGAAATGCCCAACTTCCCCAAGGTTTTGGAGACTCTATTTCCATTAACTGTAATGACTGTTGGTGAGTGCCTGTAGGGATTTTTATTTCCAAGTCTTTTGAACTTTGCTTTTCATAGTATTGTGTTGGTCTCCTCTTTAGGACCCTTTAAGGCTGCTTACCATGGTGTGGGGCAGACACTGGAGTGTCCTAAATTCCTCTTCCTTAGAGAAATGAGGAGACTTCAAGTCAAATCAACTTCCTACTATGTGAATAGTTTAATTAGGAAACAAAACCAACCAAAAACCAAACTCAAAAGCAAATGACACCTTTCTGTTAGCAACATGGCATTTACTCTGGGCCATTCAAGTGGTACCTTGCCTTTGCTGTAAAGCTCAGGGCAACTGGAGCTGCCTCTGCCTCTCCTGAGCAGCTTCTTTGGGAAGAAGATGACTGTGGGTTAGTGGGATTGCCAAGAGAAGGATGTTGGCTGATGTCATCCCTGTGTACCAATTCCTTCTGGAAACCAAAGAGTGTGCAAATGTTCCTTGTGATGGTACACAGCAGAGACAGGCTGCTGGCAGTGATACAGTGAGATATTAAAAGGAATTATTGTGCCTGAGGTGTGGGAATTTATGGCATCCCTTTGTACAGGCAATCTAAATGTTAATTGGTAACTATAACAGTTTCCATTTTTAATATCTTCAAGTTTAGCTTTTTTTTCTTGACTTGCTTTGCGGTTTTAGTGACTTTGGTTTATGACGACATATCTTCAATGGGAAGTTCCACAGTGTCTTAGTCTCTTAAAGCATAAAGGCAATAAACTTGTCAAACTATCTACCCAGCCCACTGCAAACACCTAGAATAACATGTGTCATTTCTGGTACCTGAAAATAGCCCTTCGGCCAAAGCTCCCAGGAGTAGTTGCTGTTTTTAAGACCCAAATTAAATGCCACAGGCCTGGATCTTTTTGGATTTTTTTCATTTCATCTCTTAATTGCCCTTAGTTTCATTCAAATTGCCTGTGCAGGACATCACTACAGCCCTGCAAGTATGGAACAGCCTCTGAGCCTCTCCCAGAGCAGCACTTGGAGCCAGTCTGGGTGACAAGCCAGGGGCAGCCTGAGAGGCCAGGGGGATGCAGCCTTGATTTCAGGGAAAGGCAGGAGGATAAATGAATGGTGATTAACAACAGGGTGAAGATATTAAGGACAGTAAGTCAATTAGTGAAAAAGAAATCTAAGGGCCTCTTTTTTTTTTTTTTCAAATGTCATTAAAAATCAGGTCAGGTTGTGTTTCTCAGGGAATAGGATGCTGCAGGATTTGACATATGGCATGAAGGAAACATGAACATTTTGCTAGCAAGGGAAGAAGAGGGAGACTCTCAGAGGTGGTGTTACACAACACCCAGACACAACAGAGATGTGATGAGTCTGAAAAGCTGCTTGTGTCAGAGGCTGCAGTGTCAGCTGATGATGGAAGCTTGGGAAGCTGGAGAAGAGTTGAGTGAATGAGGTAGTTGAGACAGAGTAAGCATGTCTGGGCTTAGTAACAGCTCCTACTTCAATCTGGGATGAGGAGGGTGTGAGAGTGGAATGACTTTAGGAAGATGGGGAGAAGCCAGTTCAGGGAAGTTCCTTTAGGAAGGAATTGGAGGTAAGATCAAAGTGCCTAACATAAAAATGAAGAGTTCAAGTCCATCCCAGTCCCCTTAGTGTTAGGGGAATGTTTCAGGCACTGCAGAACTCTTAGTAACCCTTGAGTGTCATCCCAGAGGGGGTGAAGAGGGGAAAAAGGGGGAGAAAGTCTCTGACTTGTGAAATGTTATCCTGGCTCTGGGAAATCAATGCACTCAGAGTTCCTCCCAAGTCAGCGTTTTCTGAAGCAAAAACATTTAGGAAAATCCAATAGCAGCTCAATGTGAGTTGGTAGGTGGCATGTTAAAGTTCAAGGCAAAATTATTGATGCTACAGCATAAATTATGTATCCCCTTTCCCTCCTTTCCTTACTTCTTTTCCCCCTACTACTGAAATTTGAAATGGGATTTCTTCTTTATTTTTCAGTTAATCCACTCAGTGGTTGCTGTAGAAATTAGTATATTGCATAAGGTGGTAAATTCAGAAGTGTATGGACTCCAAAAACATCTAAATAGGATTCTGTGTTTTTTGTAAATGTATGTGTTCAAAGTAAAAAAAAAGGAAAGAGGACAATGAGGATTTGAGATTTAATTTTTCTTTCCTTTCTCAAAAGGAAGATGTTTCCATCAGGATTTCTTCTGTCCTTTAAGCTGTGAACATGAGAGAATATAAATTATATTCTCATGATTGCAGAAGCATAAGTTTTAGTTTCACTTCTACCTTCTGAAATCAAATTATCTTATTTTCTCAATATGGAAATAGGAATAGTAACTCTAGTGGGGGGTTTGAGCTCAGGAATGCTTACATGGGAAAATTTAAAAAATACTGGGATCTAAATGTCCCACATGAAGATAATTTTTTATAGGTTTTATGGGCCTCACTTGCTGCTCTTGGCTGCTCTTTCTGTCATAAAGTCCAGTAGGGGTTTTCTAGAGGGCAGATTGTAGTTCTTCTCTGTCTGTGCTGTAAGGTTGTTGGGGTTTTTTTCTATCATATACCTTTAATATTTTGTTTTTTCCACCTGCTGCATTTCTATTCCATGTGAAGCCAAGCTTTGTGCAGCTATTTAGCTTGCTTCATGCCCATGAAGAGCATGATTGCACTGTTTAGGCATGGCTTACATATGACAGGGAGGGCACAGCTCCATATTAACAACATTTACATGGCCTGAGGGGAAAGGATATGGAGAAGAAATACTTCAAAATGATCCCACAATGCAGCTTGCTTTTTCTTTGCTCCTTTTGGTTTTTTCTTTTGGTGGGAAATCTAAAGGTAGCCAACTCCCTGTTGTTGGTCTGCACAGAAATAAACTTTCAAGAAGGTGTATTTGACCTGAATCAGAGGCCACAGTGTTCATCTAGGCCTGCAGATTGCAAAAATAGTATTTGAAGTGCCCTCTGAGTGGTGTGGGCCATCCACAGGGATGGTTTTGACTCTGCAGAGGGCAAAGCTGTGTCTGAAAGCACCTAGAAGCATTTCAAAAGGATGTATTGTCAAGCTGGAACAGAACCTGTCATTTTGGTTGGGAGCTGGCTTTTTTTTTTCAGAGGGGAAGGATGATAAATTCTGTTCGGAGCTTTAGCCTTGTGCAGTTTCAAATGGCAAAGTGATCACTGCCTCAGCCTTGAGGAGGCCATGAGGCACCTGCCTTCTGCTGTCTCTTTTTCCTTTCATTTTATTGGGATGGGAATGCACTGTTGAACCAATCCATAATTAAATGTATGTATACAGGACAAATATTTAATATACTAATACAGTATGGCCTTCTTTTTCATCACACCTACATGTCTATTCATTCAAAGGAAACTCATTGACATATAAAGGTGAGACAGGTTTTATGATCACACTGGGGCCTTTTCAAGAACTTCTATGTCTGTCCTTATGTAAACCACATATCTGACCCCCCCTTGTGCTTCTAAATCTGATAAGTACAGGTAGAAAGCAGATACTGCCTAGAGAAATTAAAGCCCTACCTGACCATCTTCACCTGGTGGGAGAAGTCATCTTTACAAAGATAATTTTATTGCATCTTTTTTTTTTTTTTTATTGCTTCTAGAAATTATTCTTGCCCTAGAATAATGAGGCAAATCAGCCCCTCCTGATGCCATTGGGCTACAAAGAGGTGTTTGCAGGGACAGAGGCTACAGCTAGTGCCAGTCTTTGCATTAGTTTGTTCCTCTGTCAGTAGTTCCTGGCTGGTGTGATGAAATATCTGGGCTTTAGGACATTGGTACTTCATGTGTTTAATTAACATTAAGTCATAAAGTGATGTTAATGATGTTATTAAATGTTTCAGTTTCATCTGCAGCTGGCCAGTCCTGTTTCTGCTACACCTTAGGAAAACTTTCTTAATCTAATGAGTTTTGATACTTTTAATGTTCTCTGTACTGTGTGCTGGATAATGTTAAGGGCTGTTTAATCCAGACTCATCTGTAGTAGTTAACCCCTAGTATTTAAGCAGTAAATACCCTAGCATTTCACTAGTGCAGAAGCAGTTGAATATGCTCAGCTAGGGGGTTGGATCCAGCAAGGGGTTTGTGTGGCAGGGAAGACAAGGTCCATGTTTGCACTGGGATTTGGCTGATGAAAAATTACTGGCTGTTTTGGAGAGCTTTTCAGTAAATTCTGGTTTGCAGTTTTCTTCAGTATCAGAAGGCTGGTCAGTGTTCATGCCTTCCTATGGACTGAACAAGTGATTTTTCAGCTCAGACCAGACATCTGCTTTTCATTTGTATTTTCACAGCCCATAAACTTTACAATGGGGAAAGGTGCTGGTTTTTCTGTATGCATTAGAATACTCTCAGGTCCAAATCCGGTGTCACCTTTTTTGCGCTGATGTTACTTTTTCTGTTTAAGTTTGACACAGTGAAGGGACTGAGAGGTTATGCTAAAGCCCATCTCTTATTTTAGGGGCAACTGGGAAAGAGAATTAGCTGCTGAGTCTACAGAGCCCTCTTGCTTCCATTAGAACCTGCTCTAAGAAGCCTTCCTTCCAAAGCCTAGCAGCCGACTTTGGCAGAGGTCTCCAAGCTGTGGCCGAGAGCTGCCTACAGGACGCAGCTTCCATGTCTGGCTGCCTCCTAATCAACCCATCTGCATGACAAGGACCTCCAGAGGAGTGCTCGGGGAACCATGACTCCGCTAATGCTTTGTGCAAATGAAGTAGACTCTTGTAAATAGAACACAGGTGTTTATCCCGAGTGCTGTCACACTCACTTACTGGGGGATAAAAGGCTGCCCAATGTAAACGACAGTGGCACAGGGAACACGCTTCCCATAATAAGTCCAGGGAGTATGGAAATGCTCATGCCTGCAAATCAATTAAGCTGGCTATGGTGGTCGAGGTTTTCCAGGGCCAAAGTCCACCGGTGCAATAACTGTCATGTCTTTGTGAATAAGTATTGAATGCTTTGTGTGTAAACCCTGAGGAAGGTTCAGTTCATAAATGGGAGTTTGCATCTGATGGAACAGGGGTGAGCCCTGGTTAATCCCCTGAAAAGGCAATGTGGGTTCGTAGCCTGCTACTCACATGATTAGTAAGGAGCTCTTACCTGAGGAGGAGATGCAGGATCAGGCTTGAAGTAAGGAAAAAAAAAACCCTAAAATGCATACAGTGCATAGCTATGTCATAATAAACCACAGAGATGACAGCAGGAAAACAGGGTCAATTATTCGTGCTCCAGGCAGAGAAGAGTGCAAGCCTGTTTCCAGCACCTACACACAAAAGGATGCCTAATAACAAGCTCAAAATACCTATAAATGTTTGCAGCAGTCCTTAATCATCACCAGGGATGCCATCCACCTTTCAATAACCTGTTAATTTCTTAATCTATGACTCTCTTGCTGTGCTTTCTGGGCAAAGCTTTTACAAGTAGCAGGATAAAGATCATTCAAAAGCCCCTGGCCTCTCAGGGTGGGGGATTCCAGTAGGATACAGGTCCAGCTCTGTCTTTCTCCACTGGAAAAGAGAAAAGAATGTGAAATTTTCGAGACACCCTTGCACTTTTCATGTGCCTTTGTTTGAAATACACCAGTGCCTTCATCTCTGCAGGGGTGGAATTCTCTCTACCTGTTGAGCTAGCTATAAATACTTTCAGCAGTGCATCCTTCTGAGCCTCCCTCCTCCTGCTTCCTCAGCTCATAGGAACTTGGAATGGCAGGCAGATGGGTAAAGAGGGTTGAAAACATTTCTTTTTTGGTGGTTTCCAATATATGTTATGCTTAAATTTGATTCAGTTAAACTGAATACCTTGTGTGACTGTATTGGTAGCTGTAAAAGAAGTTTTACATGAGTTCAAAACAATTCTTTCAGAAACTAGAGTGTCTTGTAGACCTGTGATTCAGCAGCTCTGTATCCTGTCCAGTGAGAAATGCCCTTTTTGCCTTTGGAATTGAGAAAGGCATCAAATACAAGCAGAAGGTTGTCAACACAGTGTCTTCAGAGAGGGCCAAAAGTACTGGGATCATTAACTATTTGCTGGGGGGAAAAAAAATCATGCTGATAACATAAACTTGAAGTTCCTTTCTTCCCATCTTCACCTGAGCTGTAGATATTTATTTCTTCTTGTAGGCTAGCCTAAAGTTGGGTGTGATTAACAATGTTTTAAAATTAATTGCCTAGAATTCACATGGTTCATTTGCCATATGCCTGCTCTTGTTTTTGAGGTGCTGTTCTCCCTGCTGAATTTTCCCTTTTCTGTGTTTGGGTGACCTCAACAGACTGTTGCAATGCTGCTAAAATTAACTGCTCCGTGACCAAGGGGATGGAGAGGTGGTTCCAGGGTAGATTTTACAAGGCAAAATTTGTGTTCAGAAGCTGAATTTTATTTTTCATGTAAATGGTTTCATTCATACACTGCAGAACAGGAACTGATAAAATGAAGCTAAAAATTGGTTTATTTGGGCATGTAAGACTGTATGTAGAGAGATAAAAATTGACAAAACAGTACAAGATCTTACAAGTGCTTACAGATCTTGGAGTATAATTAGAAAGCAAAAAGAGTAAAAAAAAATGATGGTAGTAAGTGGAGTTTATAGAAATAAATAGTTTTTCATGATGATGATGCAGCCTTAGAGGTATTTTAATACTTTTTCCTGAGATAAAAATGCCTGGTTGATATGCTAGAAATGAAATCTCTGGAAAATGTTTCCCTTAGTTCTCTATAAAATGCAGAAGGGTTGTGTGTCTGGTGATGCTCTGTATCTGATGGTGGCAAGCACGAAAGGCTCAATTTATAGCCTGCTTTTGAAACCTAGAGGGTTTTCTGTGTACTATAGATCTTTTTATGGCACAGATTACCTTGGGGGAGTACCTGTGGCTCCACAGTTCACTTCTGGGTGTTTAATAACAGTAAACAATAAAATTTATGTAGTGTTGGTGAAACAAAGGAACAGGAATTCCCGAGGGGGACAAGTTCTGATGCATTTATGCAGCTGAAGTCAGGGGAACAGGTAGCAAGAAAGCAGAGGGTAAAAATATCAAATCCCTAAAGATCTTAGAGGTGAGATGAAGATGGAATAACAAGGTGCAGTTGTTTTAAATAGTTGTGACAAAACCAGCAGTGTTTTGTAGGACAGCAAACATTCCCATTCAGCTCCTGTGCTGTTGGAAGAGTTGGTGTGGGGCACGTGGGGGGTTCCAACACCAGGGACCCTTGATATGTCCCTCTCCATCACACCCACCCAGCTGTGTCAGCAAAATACACACCAAATGCTTCTCCTGAGACACATTTGATGGTTGGTTGCCTTGTTTCTAGCTGGTGTTTGCAGCTGAACAGACTCTTCACGAGCCAGGGAGCACTCAGCTGGGTCCAGAAATGCTGAAGGTGATGGTCGGAAGTGAATTTCTACGCAGAAATTCTCTGGTGCAGACTGGACAGTAAAGGACTGTGCAGAAAACAACTGACAAAAGTTTAAGGTCTAGGATCTTTTAACTGGGACAAATGGAGCACTTGAAAATATTTCCTGAGAGATAAGGAAGATTGTGAACTAGTAAGGGAGGGACAACCTTGAAGACTTTTTACCCTGGATTCTGATCAAGAGTTTTCATAAAATTTTACTACACCCTTTCATGCAGATAAATATGAAAGCAGAGTTTTAGTTTAAAAATTCTGTGAAAAATCAAGCTTACCATTAAGAAAGCAAAATAGCCTGTGCATCCAGAAAGCCAGGCCTCCTCAAACCTCTCTCACCCAATGCAGTAAAATACTTTTACATAGTGTTGCTGGAAGGAGTGAAGAAATAAGAGCCTTTTTTATTACTGTTTTATGTGGTCTGCTCAAAGATAAAATTGCTGAGGAGTGTCAGTCCTTAACGATTAATGAAATACACATTTTCCTTAATGTCTGCACCATCTCCTCCCCTGGTCTAAACGATTCTGATGCCAGAAATGGTTTTTGTTAGGTGTGTGATGCTCAGTGTAATTCCATTTGTCAGTGTGGATGCTGTGATCTCCAGGAATGCTTTGGCAGGCACCTTAAACCTTCTTTCTTGCAGCAGTGGATCTAAAAGTGGACTTGGTTGTGGGGTTGTGTGCCCCAGTGCTGCTGCCCAGACAGGGTTTGGGGATTGTCTCACTTTTTTAAGTGACTTTTTCAACCTGTTAGGGTGTTTATAGGAAGCCAACAGTAAGCACACTCACACTCATTGATTTTTCACTTTGCGGTTGGAGAGAAAGGCAGACGGTCATGAAAAAAAAAGAATAAATTCTGCTGCAGAAAAAGTAAATGGTTTAATTCAGTGTCAAAGGATGAAAAGCCAAGGCAGTTGCCTCACCTTCTTGCTGCTGTGCAGCTCTGCTGGGGAGGGGAGCCAAGACACCCCCCTGGGTCAGGACTCAGATCCTGATGCTGCTTCCCATCATTGTCTGCAGACAATTGTTTTACTTAAATCATCATTAACCAAAGACATGATAAAATATAAAGGGATGAAACGTGACAAATCTTTTGTTGATGATTTCAAAGAGTTGGACTGAAGCAAGGGTGGTCCTCCCTTGATCCTGTTCCACGTGAGGGGAATACAATCAGTCAGCTGCAACAGGAGATGCTCAGAATCCTGCTGAGGGTTAATCCTTTACCACCTAAAGAAATCTCCTGAGCTGCCCCTCATCTGTGCCTTTGGAAAGCAAGGAATCATTTGGCCAAGGCTTTCTCCATTTGCAATTAAACATGCTGGCAGCTCTCCAAGGAGTGCTCTATCAGCAGGAATATTTAGCAGCACAGAGGAAGGGTATCATTTCAGCACACTGACCCAGCCTGCTGCCAGATGGAGTGGAGGACTGTTCAGTGCAAGTAAATCTACACATGTTCTCATGAGCCAAGGGAAGGACTGCTGTGGGGTGGGAGTATGATGGGGGTAAGGAAGGGAAAACAGGCTTCTTAATTCTTTGCAGGGTTTTTCTTGTTGTTTTCTTTTGTAATGTTTGTTTTCATCTGAGCTCGAAGGCTTCTTTTCAAGTGTATTCTCATGTGCCAAACCACACAGTGGGGGAAGAGCTGGGGAAAGCTGCAGCTCAGCCTGGCACTGGTTCCAGTATTCCTGCTGGGGAGAGGGAGCTGCCAGCCTGCTGCAAGCAGCCCACTGCTGCACTTGTTCCTTGCTCTGCATTTCATGGCAGGGTTCAGTGTGGTCCTTGTCGTGATGTGCTGCTTTGTGGTCACAGAAGTGCAAAGGTAGCTTATGAATCAACTTTTCAATTCCATTCTCCAGTAAATGAGCCTCATGCAGTGTTTGTTATGTTGACAGCTGACATTTAGCTTTGATTATTTATGTTTCATAATATTTTGGAGCCTGGATTTGATGGCATAGGTTTTAAAATAATGAAGACTTCAAAATAATGAGACCTCAGCATTTGGCTGCTAGTGCCATGGTGAGTGATGGGGGAGGGAGGGATGGACCTGCCTGTTGGGCTGTACAGGCTGCAGAGGGTGGATGGCAAGAAACTGCAGGAGGGTGCTTGGGTTTGGTTTGGTTTTGAAGAAATTGTCTTTTTGTTGCTAAAACTGAAATAAATGTGGACAGTTCTTGTTTGGATGAAGATACAGCTACAAACAAAATGATAGTTATTTAACCTAGTGAAAGTAATTGTCCATTAAAGAATTTGTTTAGGTTGATTAGGGATTTTCTGGCTTGGGGAGAGGTTTTGTTGGTCCAGTTTTAGAAGACCGGATCTGTCTAACAACCATATAGCAAGTGTTTCTAGAGCACAGAATGTACATTACCCACTTAGCACAAGTCTCATCTGGGCACTGGTGCTTGTGTAAGATCACCAGGCCTTGATCTTGTTTCTGCTAAGCACTGCCTCCTTGCACTAATGAATGTCTTGCTGTAAGAGGATTTCAGCTGGACAGATGAACCTTAATGTCTGGCAGCAGGATTTACTGCTTGATGAGACTGATTGTGGATTACTGTGTGCTTGGATACAGATCCCACCCGTGCTGGGACACAGGTTAGAGCAACAGAGCTTCTGTGTGGGAGCTTGGACCTGTACAAGTGCAGAGAGCCTTGGATTGCAGACAAAGCCATTGAATTGTTTCACTAATTAACTGTTGTGTTCACAGCAGCCTATGGTGTGCTTCTGGAGGAGCAGGTTTCCAGCAGTGAGCTGAAGCTGGCTGAATCCTGTTACCCAGGAGTGAGCCCTACAGGTTGTAGCTGCAGTTTAGGAGCTGCCTCTGTTTCTTTCACACCTCTCAGTGCTGTGTCTCTGCCTCACTTAGATTTTCATCACTGCTGCTGTGGATTTCCTGCACCAGCTGCTGTTTGATTTAACTCTCGGCTTCCAGCAAAGTCATGAGGTCTTGCTGCAAAATTAAGCACAGGGGCTATGGAAAAATTCCTGTAACATCTATAGTTTTCTGTTTCAGCAGCAGACTGTCAGCTTGTGTGAAAGGATCCCCTTTGCTGCACACAGCTGGCATCTGCTGGTGATGTAGTCGCTTTGGTGGCTTTGGGTTTCTTTGGTACCTATTTGCCACTCCTCAGTTGACACTGGAGTTGTGTTACCCTTTTGTTCTTGCTTCCTAAAGACTTCCTTCTAATGGCTTTAACATTCTTTTGCAGATGTGCATGGCTGAGGCACTGCTGCAAATTAATTTCCTTATCTAGTTCTTTTTTATTTCCTCCTGAACGTAGTTGGGGAATAAAATCAAATGTACACCATGTGCACCAAATGGGGTTGTCTCTTCCTTTAAGGTCTAGTTATTGTAGATATTTGCTCTTGCTGTGCAGAAAAATAATGTTAACAGCTGCTTAATCTAGTTAGAAATGCATCTTGCTGTGTATTAAAAATGACTTCTACTTATCTTTTCTAGTGGTATAATTTGTAAAATCACATTTATAAAATGGAAACAGCCTAAACATAACCTTGTTCATTCTTTTTATGTGGTTAACATACAGAGGGTGAACGTTTCAAATGTCTTTGAGCAGATGACAATTAAAATAGGCACCTAGGTAATGTCAGCCTTTTAGGTGCTATAGTGCTCCTAGAAATCTTGCCCAAAGGGTGTATAGTGATGCTAGATTAATTCAATTAAAAAAAAAAAAAAAAAGAAGAAAGAAGAAGATTCTGCTTCTTTTCAAATGGGATTCTCTATTTCTGGAAACTATTAAATGTTCAGATTGAGGACCCACCCTTTATAAATTAATGCAGCACAGAAGAGTAATTAAATTTGGTAATCTCGTTAAAGCTTTTAATGGAATTGATCATTTCAAAGAGTTTTTTTTTCTAGTTATTGTGATTTCTTAACAAAGGAGTTACTATTGGATTATTGCTGTTCTTTCCCAGTTCTTTTCAGCTACCATGCAAGTCTTTCTAGGACTTCTATTTATTTCTGGTGAGGATGGGACCAATGTGCAATTCCCCAAGGAGATGAGAAGCTTGGCTGTAGTGACCTCCTCCAGAGTGTTAGCCACTAGTTCCAGAAGTATTCTAAAGCTGATTATCAACTCAGATCTAACATCTATTTAGCTCAGTAAAGCAAAAAGAGAATAGCCAATTTATACTTGTTTTAAGTCTATCTACTGTTGTGCTTTCTGAATCAAACTTCTCTAACTACCTGTTTTGATTCTCCAGTACAGAAAACTTCCAAGGCTTCAGCAGTGCATGGTTACTGGGAAATACATAAAATCTTTATTCCCATTTTGTTTAATTTATTAAAGTTGTACTATTGCAATATCATAAAACTGTAGTGTTTCTATAAAATTTGCAGGGCTGTCATTACGTTACAGAACTTTGCTCCTTCTTTACAATTAAAACCAAAACTATGTAAAATGACAAGAATAATCATCCAGAGCAATTCTGTTTATGGCAGCAGCAAGTTGTGGATCTGCATCTTTTCATTATCTGTATGTGTATATATATTATATATATATACATACATTTCAATTTGCTTCCTTATTTTG